>SNQJ01S0003445.1:55632-70320 GCA_010110895.2 Picea sitchensis | reverse complement strand
AAAATACATACTAGCCAACACTATATGTATTCACAACAATGTTACATATTTATAGTACAATGGGTGATGCCACCTCATAGAGAGATTTGCTCTAGATCCTAAAATTATGCATGATGACTAGGCTAGACAATCTTAACTAAATCATTAATCATTAGGATATATTACTAATATCCTAAATGAATAATACAAATATAGGTGACAATTTAGACTTAGTGATTGGTTAAAGTAAGCCACAGGGTAACATATATGTTTTAGAAAGAGGATTGGTTTAATTTGAGAATATTGATAAAGGCTTATAAATTTAACCCATTAATATTTTTGATAAAAATAATTGAATTTTCTTATTTTTAATTTAACAAATATCAAATTATCTATGAAAATAATATTATTTATTTATTTTTATATATCCCCGTAATAACTTCAAAAGTTAGTTATGATGATGTATATATAAGTCTATCTATACATTTAAATTGGAATAATTTAACAAGAAAATTCACAAACTATTAAAATTAATAAATATACAACTAAAATTAATAAAAAAATAAAACAATTTGCATTTGAATTTAAGATTTTACTAATCAGAACATATTCAAAATAGCCAAGTGAGCTCAATGAACGACGTGCATAGAATATTTATGTGCTTACCATAACCAATTTATCAATGCACAAACTTAAAAAAAATAATAATTTATGCCATGTTCGCCAAACCAAAGTAATTTAAGTAGAAATTAATATTGTAAGTTAACCTTTTATTTCCAATTTATCAATGCACAAACTTAAAAAAAAATAAATAAATTATGCCATGTTCGCCAAACCAAAGTAATTTAAGTAGAAATTAATATTGTACGTTAACCTTTTATTTGGCATAGCATTTGGGAATGATGTTTCCCGCCATATGTGTGTATATATAGTTGGGGTTCAAATGCCTTTAACCAGCACCTTGGCAATGGCAAATCGTTTGTGGATATCCGGGGAATTGGTGTTAGTGTGTGCAGTTGCTGTAATCGGTGGCATCGCAGGAGCTTCCCTCATGCGTTTCATGTCGTCGACTTTTGAGGCAGTAGGGTGCTGCTGCTGCAACAAGGCAGAGGAGGAGAGGAAGAGAAAGAGGAGAAGGATTATCGAGGGTAATTTCATCACTTGCACTACTACTGATTGTTTTATTCGAAMTGGAAATCTCCAGGATAATAYGGATAAGGATGGTGGTGTCGCCAACGACAATGGTCTTACTGAAATTGCAAACCACAACCACGAGCATCGGCAACCCCCTGTCAGCGACCCCTTTGACCCAGCCAAACGTAAAGGGTATGAGGTGCCTCTGCCACCCATTCAACCTCGTTTGTAAATAATTTAATATAATTGTCTGACATATTTTGATTTTGTTTCCATTTTTGGTATGGAAACCGTGAGAACCTATCATTATTATTATGTTGAGTCCATTCACGAGGCAATGATCTACTACCGGATGATGATTGATTGATTTTAATGACGTCAGCCAGGCTGAATAGCCTAAGGGACCAAGAGAATAACATCCCTAACTCATCTTCACACTCTTTTTGATGTCAGATCTTCTGCTGTGAATCTGGACTAGAAGACTAGCAACCTGGTTGATCTTATCCTCGTCAAATAGCTGGTGCACGTTGTCGACCTTTAAGCTATTTTCATATTGACTGCATATATCCTCGTAGGCTGCACATTCCGTGACAAAGTGCCACTTTGTCTCCACCACACCCTTATTGCATAATATGCAAGTTCTTTCTTCCCAAGCTTCCTTGGGTACCCTCCACCTACCGGTCTCACATCTAAGGTGATGTGAATGCGTCCTCAGCTGTGCAACTAACATCCTTGCTTTTCCTTTAGTAGCTGCCCCTAAATATGTTTTCTCACTATGGTCACAATTTGGGTTAAACTCCTTGATGTAGTATGCTTTTTTACGTCCACTATGATTGGTCCACATGGCAGTCCTAAATTTTTCAAACACAAACTTTTTAATTTCTTCCTTGGTGTTAGGACATTCCCGTAGTTTGATATTCCACTTACTCAACCACTTTTTATTTTGCTTCATCCAAGTTTTTTTCCTACGGTCTAACTCCTCCATAGCTAACTTGGGCCAACGTTGGTTATCCATGTTTTCCACCTTCTTTAAATAGCTTATTAATTTGGTTATTGCTGTCGCSTCCAACTGAAAAGTACATGTTTCAGCTAAAATAATTTCATACGGGATTGTGGCTTTAACTTTGAGATTGCTAATAATTAATTGCTTCTGAATTCTTTCTAGCTATCTCCATTTTGAAGTTGACTTGCTGCTTCCCCATATTTCACAACCATAGAGAACAACCGACGTAACCAACAAAMCAAAGAGGGTTTTTTTGGTTTTCCAATCCCAAAGTTCAACTTTTCTACACCTATTTTGGAGTAAGTATGAGRCTCTCCATCCTCCCTGTATCCTTTTCACCCTACAAGTCTCCCAACTGAGTTTGTAGTGGAAGTCAATCCCAAGATATTTGTATTCTTTCACTATCTCCAATGSACTGCCTTCGAAAAGAAAGGTGATTGGTTTGTCTTTTCTCTTTAAAGAAAAGATCATGATTTTAGTCTTGGTAATGTTCACTTGCATCCCTACTTCCTGACAAAAGTGTTCTAAGGCCTTTAAATGTGCTCTTAAACCATGTGCTGTTTTTGAAATTAGAATAAGATCATTCGTGTATAAAAGTAGCTTCACCACATACCCTGCTAGATGGACACCCTCTCCATTTGTCTTGCTCAACCAGGCTTTCAACTTATCAATGTATAAACCAAACAAAGTGGGAGATAGAGGACATCCCTGTTTAACACCAATATCACTACCAAAACTTTCAGACATTCCTTCACTTGTTCTGATTTTAGCTCTAACCTTCTCATAAATTCTGTGAACTGCCGCTCTATATCCATCTAGGTTACCCAATGCTTCCATTCTGTTTCATAGTTTGTCTCCAGGCACTGTGTCCAAGGCTTTCTTAAAGTCCACAAAACAACAATAGGTTGTTTTACCTTGTTTGTCCCAGATTTTCTCTATCAAATGTCTAAGGGTGACACAATGATCAATGGTAGGATGCCTAGGTCTTAAACCTGCCTGCCCTTTTCCCTAATCTTCTTCCCAACTGTTGATTCTTCTCTCTATCATGCTCCCAAAAAGCTTGCCCATGAGGGGGTTAACCATAATATTGCGATAGTTGGAAGGGTTATTGATATCTCCATTCTCCCGGAAAGCCATCTTGGATGACCCCATTGAAAATTCCTTTTATGTGAGGTGCAAGGAGCTCAACCCCCCATTTTAAAAATTCAGCTTGAAGCACGTCAATGTCCTCCGCTTTGCCGCTTGCTAACTTCTTTATTCCTTGCTCGGTATCATCCACTGTGAATAGTTCCATTGATGTTTTCACTATGGGAGAAGTATCTTTCTCATGTACCCGCTCATAAAGGAGCCTCGCATATTCTAACCATTGGATATCCGTAATATTGTTTTCAGTCTGCTTTCTCCTTTGTTGTAATTCTCTCCAAAATCCTTTGGGTTTGTGTTTTCCAAGAGAGATTAACTCCTTTCTTCTTGCATTTACATACTCTTCTTTTTTTGAGTGTATTGATTTTTCATATTTCTTCTTGTTTTCTTTGCCCAAATTTCTCTTTTAGAGATCTCTTGGCTGCCTTACATTCTTCATCAAATGATGGATTTGTCGGAAAGGTAATTGTAGCCCTCTTCTTGGGATGAGACCTTTTACATGCACTTAAGGATGAGTATGTGGCTATTTCTGTTGATGAATATGTATTAGAGCCTCGATCCCCCTCTCTATATTGTTATAGGTGCCATTGGTGCTCATTGCTATCATTGAAGCAATGACTTGAGTTTTGCTTTAGCAAAAGCTTGGTCTTTTTAGTTTTGAGCCTTACCTAGACTTAAGTGATTTTATATAGATTTTTTGTGCGACTTTCCCACAAGCTTAGCACACCTTTTAGACTTGAATTTTTTGATGATTATTATGGCAAGGAATCACTTATCACATGCCTTCTATCTTTGTTGCAAAGTTTTGAGCCTTAAAACATTTTGTTTGCATGTTTATGGGTATGATTTTTTTCGTTGGTTGCATTATTTTTTGTGCCTTGACTAAGATAGTATATGTTACAGTTAGAGGAGAATACTATTGAGTTTGTAGTTTTGAAATGCTAAAATACATGGATTTTGTTCATCTATATCTAGTGCCTTGCTTCATGTAATGATTGTCCACACAACCATGAGTTAATTTCCTTAATGTAGCATGGTTTCCCATACATGTGCACTTTGGTTATTAGCAAGTTTCTTTAGTGCTATTATATGACAAATATTCTATGGACTCTTGTGAGGAAAAGGTTGTTCCTTGCATTTCTTTTGTGTTTATGTAAGGGTAGTACAATTGATATTATGAGTTGTAGATGCTTGGGTAGTGGAGCAAATTTACTTTTTTTAATTGTTACAAGTTTTAAAAAAACACATTCATTCATGTGTTAGTCTTTGTCCTATTTTAACTATGCCATCTCATTTGAGCTATTAAGTAGTCTATTGTGGAATTTTTTCTTGTTGTTTGTCGAAGCTCCTACACAATCATGATAGTTAGAAATTGCTATTGGCAAAGAGTCATTGAATCTAGTGTGTTGTTGATAGCAATTATTGCATTCTACTAGGTTTACATAAGTGAAATTGTTCATACTATGAAGTTTGAGCTAAAAGTGTGAACTATTTATGTATGCACTTGTGATGGTGTGTTTATTAGTTTTGAAACAGACTAATGTCCTGTGACCCTCCTATGTGAAAATAATAGAATCATGCACATTAGTTTAGGAAGGCACAATGAACAACACTTGTTTTTTAGATTTGTGTGACTTGTTTGTGGCTTACCTCCATACACATTTGTCGAGTGGTGGTTGTTTTAGTGAGATTTTCAAATGCATTTGTGCCCATAGTCTTTGGAGGCTCAACTCACTTCTTGCTGTAGATCTGAGTCACCTATAGTGGCTTGGCCCATCTCTCATTAGGTTCATGCCCTAGCTCCTTCAACATATCCTTTGTTTTTGCACATTTCTTGGAAGTTTTTGGGTGTGCAATGAGTTGTGTATAGATGGATCAATTTGGCCTCTTAGCTTGTTGCATTTCTACAAGCATATCTGTAGTGCAATTTCTTGGGCATGTATAACTAGTTGGTTCTGCGTCGAGCTCTCTCCATTGGCCCCAATTCCCATGCAAATTGATTTGATTATTTTCTATTATTCTAGTTCTAGGTCAATGCAAACCAATTTTGCCTCCTATAGACACCAAGTGTCTACTTTAAGAGACTTAGGAAGTTCTTTTTGAGCAAGGGGTGCAATTAAGGCTCAATTTTACCCCTACCATTTTGCCAAAAAACACCATTTGAGGGAAATTTGTAAAGTGGTGATTTGAAAATTACCATTTTGCTTAGGAAAACACCATTGGAGGGAAAACAAAAAAATTGTTGATTTGACTTTTTCTGAAAAGTGAAAAGTGAGTGGAATTGTGAAAAGCAAGTAAAAAGTGGATTTTAGAAAGGTAAAAGTGTTAGTATACCTCTTTAGTTGCCTTTCAAAATCTACTATGGTTATGTTAGTCAAAGACCACATATAACCCTTCTTCAAAAGCTTATTGGGCCCAAAACAAGGTACAACCGTCGGGTCATTGGCCCTTTTTGGAAATACACATCGGGCCCCTTTGAAAGAAACGCCCCGATGGCGAACCATAGCCATCGGGCCCTTTCAAAACTTCCACACAAATTCCATTGGGCCTCTTTTGAATAACCCATCGGGCCACTTCGAAAGATCTCACCAAGCCTCCTTCGAAGATGTCTTTGATGGAAGAAACAACCCATTGCACCATTTTGAAAGATCCCATTGAGCCTCTTTTGATGTTCCTAATAGACCATCTACCAGTTTTGAAAGATCACAAAACATACTTATATACATCTAGGCCATTGGGTAGGCCTCTTTCGAATGACCCATCGGGCACTTTCAAAAGATTTTCCCAATAGGTGCCTCTTTCAAATATTCCACTTTGAAAGATAGCGACAAGATCATCGAGCCTCTTTGAAAGATCCCCTATTCATTGGGCCTCTTTTGAAGATGTGAGCCTGATCGAAAGAAAATAGTCCATCGGGAACTTTTGAAAGAACACCTTTTGAATGCTCTAAACAGGCCATTGAGCCAATTCAAAAGAACATTTTTCAAATGCCCTTGATAAGCCATCATGCCAATTCAAAGGAACAACTTTTGAATGCCCTGCCAATTCAAAGGAACAACTTTTGAATGCCCTCGATTGGCCATTTGGCCAATTCAAAGGAACAACTTTTGAATGCCCTTGATAGGGCATCAAGGCCCTTTCTGAGATGTCACTTTGAAAGATAGAGATAAGGCCATCAAGCCATTTTGAAAGATTCCATTAGGCCTCTTCCAAAGATGTGCTCGATGCAAGGCAAAAGGTCATTGAGCCATTTCGAAAGATCCCATTGGGCCTCTTTTGAAGATGTGCCCGATGCAAACAAAATAGACCATCGAGCCTTTTTTGACATTCTTCCTGACTGCAAAAAGAATAGAGCAAAGACCACAGGTGATTTGAATTGGATCCCAGTTAAGTCTCTTTTGTAAACTTTGTAATAAGCATTTAATTGTTTTGACAAAGTTAAGTGGATACTCCAAAAATTCTTCTAACCTGGAAGATGAAAATGAATCACTGTGATGTTTGGCCTTCCGAGGTAGCACATTAAATATGAAGATTGAAGAGAAAAAGGGCATCCAAGGAAGAGGAGAACAAGAGAGCTTGAGAGGAAATGAAGAAGGGCAGTAGAAGAAAATAAAGGACTCAGAAGAAGAAGAAGCTTGTTCGAAGATTGAAGGTCATCTTTGAGGCAAAGGCATCTGCAATGTTGCTTATGAGTAAGAGTGCATTAAAACTCTAATTAAGAATGCAACTCATACTTCACATCAATTTCCTTAGCCTAATAAAATCTCCACTAAATGTTGGTTTTTCCAGGGTAAAATCTTTGTCTTATGGTGTGATTGAGTGTTTTCTCTGTGGTTGGAAGTTTTGTCCTTGTTATCACACAAACTTGCACTTATTGAGATAAAGTCCTAAAGCTCATGCACTTATTGAGATAAAGTCCTAAAGCTCAAGTGCAGCCTTGGTGAAACTAAGAGGGGGCCACTATCACCTCACCATCCCTCTTCTTCACTTTAGGTTGGCTCTTCTTCGGCTCAAGGGGGCTTCCTTAGGATAAGATTGTTGGGATTTCGGGCAATGTGTTTCAAGGTGATATGAAGAGTAAATCCAACAAAATAGTTTTGAATTTGATTAAGAAAATAAGAGGGATGGAAGGATCGGAAATTAGTGCCTTTTCATTGGGCATATGGGGTCAACTAAAGCTCCTCATTCATAAATTACAAGTGGAACCAAAATGATAATTAGGGCAGTCCACTACTTACCCTAATAGATCACCCTAGTTGCTTCATAAACTTCAAGAAGGTCAACGGGAACAAATCCACTAGAAGTCTTCCATTGTCTGTGAGAAGGGATTTATCAAAGAAGGGAGAAGGGGGCGCACCACCATCACTAGAGAAGTACACTAGATTTACAACCATTCAAAAATAAATACCCCAAGGAAAGGAAAAGACCACTTACCCATCGCACCACACACAAAGCCATTCATTCATTAAACATCCATTCATTGAGAAGCATCCACAAAATAACACCTTCACGAGAGCGCTCTAGCTAGCCATCCATGGCACAAAGAAGAAGATAAAAGCCTCCAACAAAAATTTCAGAAATGCTAAGGGATTTCTCCCCCAATCCAACCATGAGTAATAATGTGGAAGTGCCTCTCTATTTATAGAGAGATACTCAACTTCCTTTACGATAAAATATTAATTTTTCAAGTGAAATCCACTAATCTAGCCAATGGAGAAGTAAAACACACTTCTCTCCTACTAACTAATCCAAAATACATAAAAAATGGGCTGTTCAAGCCACATGTACACTAATCAAATGAGGTAACCCCCCAAACAGTGAGACATCTCCTCAAGAAAGGGTATACATGGGCTCCAAGGTGCACCATCTAGCCTCCAAAGGCCCTCCAAAGGGGTATGTCTTTGTGAAGTCTTCAAAACCTGCCAACAAAACCCTCTAGGTTTTCTCCAAATGTGGATCTGTGGGGCTCCAAAGTCAAAAGTCCCTTCAAAATGGATTGCGCCTCCACATCAGGTCCATATTTAAGGAAGAAAGGCAACATAATTAAACAACTCCTACAAAAGGTGGGACTCTTTCATTGATTCATGACTCCTTGTCCTAGAATAGATGCTCACTGTTATTTGTCATCCCTTTGACCCAAATGCCCTTCTCAAAATCTGCCTTAATGAATCAATATGATCCCCTATATGCTGGGCGTTCTTAAATAAGGTAACCAAATGTATACATAAAACTTTGAATATGTCCTTCAAGCTGCCTTCCCTTCCATTTTATGGAAATGCTCCTTTAATCATGCTAACCAACTCCTTAAATAGCAAATCCGGTGTGGGTATAAGTGCCTCTTTATTTCATGCTAAATTTGATGAGAGCACTCAAGGTTATTTTCTAGCCAGGGCATTCAATTTTATAGGTACGAGAACACACCTTGTTGTTTGATGTGGAGTCTACCAAACAAGGATAATGCAAAGCGTGCCCTTTCCCTGTAGCCTACAAACAGACTTGCACAAATCATCCTACACTCTAGATACTGTCATGAAAGCTTTCTCAGACTAGTCCTTAATACCCTTACATTATTTTGAATCCTTTTGGAGGTCTGCTTGCTCCAAAAATTGTCCTTCAATAACATTTCAGCCTAAACACACTCTAAAGAAATACAACCATCATGCAGATGAAACAATCTAAAATGCAAGCTAAACATGATTAATGTTGATCATTCCATCATCCAATCATTCCATAACCAACAACATGCCTTCTTCCACGTTCTGCGATTTTGGAAATAATTAACATTCTCCATCAATTATAAACTTTATTTCATACCAGCCTGGGTGAAGTTTTATTATTGTTGAAAACTTGATGAGGCTTGCATTCCTCTTAGGAAAAATCTGTTCCCCACAGATACACCCATCAAATGAGCCAATAATTTTGACATCCTCGGCCATGTCACACCATACAAGAGAACTTAACGAATTTCTTTGTATTAACACCCTTTATTTGCTCAAGTAAATCTTAATGCAAGGTGAGAATGTATGTATCATCCCTTAATTTTCTTTGATCTGTCCTTGATGCCATATCCTTTCACTTCTTCTGCTAAGGTTAATGCTGCTGATAAAATTCTCCACTTCATGATACAGGTCTACATCAACCATGTGGCAACATCAATTCCAACAACTATGATATTTGCTCCACATGTGAATATAACATCGACAGCTTCTGGGTTGCCACAGGCATTTACTTTTGTAGCAGGGCTAGCGTCTTGTAACCCTTTGCTGTCTATGTACTACTGCCTCAGTTTGCTCAACCACCAGTTCTGCATTCTCAACAAACATCATACCTACAAAAGGACTTGAAAGTTTCTCCAATATAACTCCTAAAGTTTCTCTGTTTGTCAAGTCCATGAACCCAGAGATTTTTCCCTCTTGTCCAAGGCTCTTAGGATGGTGAATAAATTCACTCGTGCAAAGTGGTTGATAACAGTCCTAGTTATTAAATGCAAATACATTCATTGCCCTTTTGTTAATTCAAAGTGATTTCATTAATGAACCATTGGTATGGGTAATAAATTGCTGGAAGTGTTGGTTTGATTGAACCATTCRCTACAACCATACCTTAGCTACAATGTTTCCAGTGTTTGTGTAATCCCATTGCATTCTATGCTCTCTGAACTCAATACAAGCTTAATCGCCCTTAACCCACAATGATCTCTTYATTTGGTTCAATGCAYTTCCAGACCTGAGTATTTTATTAGTTCACTTAGCCATACATCTGTATGCTCAAGTATTGCTTGGGGCATTTGCATGTATGATTAATTAATTGCTTGGGTGGTGTTASCCCCCCTCACCTAGGGGTAACTAGAGGAGATCAGCCTACATGATCCACATTGTAGACAGTGGTCACAGAGATGATGACCAGCGTTCTCCACAGACATTAACCCCTCAGATGTCTCTTCCTCATCATTGCTAAGCTCATTCACTTGATCAACATGCTCATCCGATGATAGTGGTCCAACACACATGAGGTACATTAGCTGTTGTTTCATACAAAGTGTTACATCTAATGGGCATTTAGGTAAGGTTCATGGGTTGAAGTCAGATAATGAATCATGATGCCTGAAAGTTATGATTTTTTCCTTGTTTCACTTTGGTGGCCATCATATGTGTTCTAGTCAAGTGGGGTACTACTGGGAGGCCTTGATAGGGATAACGTATCCATACCTTTCCATACTTAACAGTTTCCATCTATTTTCCTCTCGCTGTACTATCTTTTGGGAGTGGGTGTTCAATGTATCCCAAAAAAGTATGTACTTCATTCTCCTATGAGAAGAAGGGGCTTGAATGCCCAAGGTTGATGCAACTATAAGAAAGAAAGGGAAGAGCATTTTATAAATTCAAAATGAAAAAGAACAATAAAGAGATATAAATGATAAATCAAAAGCCAAGATAGCTTGAGCTCTACCCCCTCGCTATGAGGCTATCAACCCAAGGCCTAATGCACCGAATACATATTTAAAGAAAGGGCTTTGTTATCGCACAGTTTGTAGTTTGGGAAAAGCCCAACCCAAACACCAATTGTGTGACACAACTGGGAACACCTATCACTGTCACCTCAATAGATGTCCCCCTCGTTATAGTGAAGGACAAGTCCAACACAAGGGAGGCTTCTTGGGTGACCCTAGGGGGGTTGCAAAGGGAAGAGCAAGGAGCTAGAGAAAAACCCCTATAGGTCAAAGTCAAGGTGAGGTTTGGGGCTTGAGGAAAGAGTCTGAGGAGCTGGTAAATGGTTTCCAAGGTTGTGTACCTGCAAAGCAATGTTAGACCTGCCCAAACAAGACAATATATGATGATACAAGCCTCAAAACTAATGGGGAATCAGCAAGAAACCTTGCTGTCCCAAAATTGCAGCAGTATGGAAATATATATATCAGGGACAAAGAGACTATGACAGCTGCAAATTAAACCATCAAAATCAAGTGTACGATGTTGGAAAATTTAGCTAGCAATTAGTAGACAACCTTCCAGTATTTAAACCAAGACTTTGATAGCAAGAGAGGGCCGTTCATAAGTGTTATCAGCAGAGTTTTATAACAGCCTTTTGGCTGTAGCAAACTTTTGTTACAACAACAAGTTCTAGCCACTAAAATCAACAAGCAATCCACCCAAACAATAGCCTTTAAGCAGTAGATCAATTATGACAGGTTGCAAGTGAATTTCAGATGTAAAAAAGTGAGTAAAGAGTGATAAAATAATGAGTTTGCTGCAGCCCTAATGGCTGTATCTTAATGCTTGTTACAACAACTTAATTACTTGGCAAATCAAGATGCCCTTAGGGCACATGATAGTTTAAAGCATGTAAAATTTAATTTCAAACTGAACAATTCAATCTCCTTGAAATCACGTTTACCAATGCAACAATATTCAATCTCCAATGCAAAGATTGGTGTCTTTATGTATTGGGTGATGGAGTCTCTTGTTTATGAGCTAAGGTTTAGCACTCATTGAGGGGTGTAAGCCCTTTTACTCCCTAGAGAAGATAAATCTTAGCAAGGTCTTGCTACAAGGGTGTAAGCCCTTTTACTCCTTGTAGCAATCATTTTGAAGCCTTTTCAATAAAAATAAAAGATAAATTCCTTGATGGAAGATGTATGCCCTTATACTCCTCCAAGGGTTTGACAAAATAACCTTGAAATCAAGAAGAAACACACAAAATTGCAGAAATTCCTTACCTAATCCAAGAGATTGCATGCAAAACCCTCATTTGTTGAAGATATTCCACCAAATTGCCAAGAACAAGTATCCAAGAGAAGTCGCTAGCCTTTCCTTCACCAATAGACAAGTAAATCATCCATTTTGCACAAGAGAAAAGAGAGAGCGAATTTCCCAAGTAGGGCGAAAATTTCAGCCAAGAGTTATGTAATTCTCAAGTGAGTTATGTCTAAAATGAAAATGAGATGGCCTCTATTTATACGAGGCCATCTAAACCAATTTGTCCACATAAAAATGTCAACAACAAATTAAAAGAGGGTCGACCCCCTTTATTTGCCTTTACAACTTACAAAAATAAAATTTACATAAAAGTAAAACCCTCAAAAGTGTGACGTCATGCCCTTAGAAGGGTGACGTTGAGCCTCAAGATGCAAGTCGTTGGGCCTCCAAAGGCCATGTGTCAAGATCTCATGTGCTAGAGTGTCATGCCATGCCTCCTCCTTCAGAACACATCACATCATGTTCGGTAACATCAAGCCCACCAAAACCCTAGCCTCCACATGATGTCAAGGCTTAGAAGGTGACGTCCTAGGCCTCCAAAGGTCATCATCCAAGTGCAAAGGGCTACGATGTCATCCTCTAGTGTTGTCAAGGTGCCTCCAAAGGCAACGTTCATCACTTCATGTGCACAAGAGCTCCGGGGTCCTCTGCCCATCCTGTGGGGTATGGTAACCATCCTTGGGCTCTTCAAGCCCCCATGAAGATCAAATGGCACAATTCCTCCATGGAATGGCTTTCCACCTGGCAAGGTCCTGCAAAGACAAACAAGTACGCCCTCCAAGGGTCCACAAGTCACATGTATCATGCCAAGTAAGCCATATTAAATAAAAGAACCACCCGAACATGTGCATTAAATCCCCCTTTTCAAACCAAACAAATGCTTAAAGACCTTATAAAATTTGCCAAATTTATGTATGAGAGGGTTGTTGTGGTGCCCTATTGGGTAGATAAATCCCCGAGTCAAGGAGTGTTTTCCAATAAGACCCTCTCTAAGTCATGTAAAAGAGTACGAGGTGGACGGGGTATGACTTTTGGGCATGGGGTTTCTTGACATACAATGGTTCATATTGTCTCATTTATGGGTGCCTTTGTAGAGGGTGTGTTACATCCCGCATTTGCAATGCAACCTTTTTCCAAGCCCTTTTATTTGCCATTAATTTATTGTGGTCCAAAACATTGAGTGCTATGTGCAATGGAAAGTAAGGACCACCGCAGTGCCACTTGAAGTTAGGAACACATTGAGTGCCATGTGCAAGGAAAGTAAAAGACACAACAAATGCATTCCCTCAATAAGCGTGACATTTATTAATTATGTGTTTTCTTTTTACAAGGTCCTTGATTTTTTATGGAGAAGTGTTTCATTGCTCTCAAGACCTTAGGGCTGTTGTTTTTCTTCATATGAGATATGATCGATATATTATTACAATGATGAGTGTTCCATATATAAAGAACATATGGTGACCATCCATGAAAGGATGCGTCCCTTGGATAATCAATAACTATTTATTTTTATCATTTACTTATTATATATAGTATTTAATAATCAATAATTATATTATTAATTATTAATCTAAGAGAATGTCTTCTCGATATTGTCCAAACATCAACACTCCCTCTCAACGAGGGAGACATTTTGCATCATGCCAAGCTTGTCTCTGAAGTATACAAACTTCACCCTAGATTCATGACACTTGTATGTCAGTCTTGGGAGACGTCTCTCTCCCACCTGAATCGAGGAGAAACTCCTTCTGCGTCTCTCCCTCTGAGTCAATTGACTCTCTCTGAGATCAGGCTCACTCTAGGTCCGCATGTAATAGCATATAGCATCTTGAGTCTTTATCATTCCTTGTCAAATCACCATGACTAGGACAAAGGCCACACCTGGATCTTTCACCACAGGTACACACTTACGAGTGAATGTCAACTTGATGCTAACTGACACGTGGAAAGCACTTCAAGCACCCGGAGTCCATATTATTCCTTGTCATGATCAAGGAAGGACTATGCTTGGGCCCATTTACGACAAGTGCACCTTTATGATAAATGTATCCTATCTCCCTTGGTCTGCAACCCAATCTAGGAGTAGGTCCGCCCGATGCTGAAACATCAACATTCCCTCTTAGCTAGGGAGGTATCTTTCCACATTAGTTCACAACTACTATCCAGTGGTACACAACCACTGCTAGTAGCACACAACTGCTGTCTAGTGACACACAATCACTGCCAATGGTACACAACCACTGTAGTAGTACACAACTACTGTCTAGAGACACACAGTCTCCGCTAGTGGTACACAACCATTGTAGTAGCAAAAGGTCTGTCACACATGGCACTCCCATGTGGACTTCTAGAGGCTACTCACTCTGGAAACACTAGGGTCAACTCCCCATAGTGTGTGACATCAAGGTAAACTCCTTTGACATTTCCTCATGTGCTCTCCACAAGGGACGTTGGGATATAAGGCCAAACCCACTTATCCCTTCTCGGATAAGTGTCCTCACAGATCAACTCAACTCAGTTCACAGAGGAGTGTGATATGGAGAATGTATGTTACACATGGCACTCCCATTTGGACTTCTAGAGGCTACTCCCTCTAGAAACACTAGGGTCAACTCCCCATAGTGTTTGACGTCAAGGTCAACTCCCTTGACATGTTCTCATGTGCTCTCCACA
>SNQJ01S0003445.1:5650-22637 GCA_010110895.2 Picea sitchensis | reverse complement strand
GACAAAAAACCCAATTTCTATTGGACTAAATCGACCAAGCAATAGCACACTGGGAAGCTTTTGAGAACAAGGGGTCTCCAAATTGGTAATGCCCAATACAATCTTGTTCTATGGCCAAAAGAGTGCATCACATAAAATCATTCAGGATTGATTTTTCTTGACAATATAATAAGTGGTGAACTAAACAAATTATCCAAGATATAGGGATCAAAGAATTTTGCTTGATCACTGTTCCCGACCAAGAATGAGGGTAAAATTGTCTAGGTGTGTGGTTCAAGATATTTTGTTGGAATCAAGGAGGAGTGTTGGGTTTGTCATAACCATATTGTTACAAAGAAGATCAATCTTCATTCATAATGGCCTATCACAGGTGGCAGTGAAGACCTTGAATAATGGAGGAAGTGGGTAAGGGAGTTAAACAACGATTAATATAGCTGGCCCATTCTTCAAGAAATGAAAGGATCCCTTCTTTGATGCTGACCATGGGATTCAACGATGGGCATTCATCAGATATTAAAGACATTTATAGCCAAGCAGTTTGACATTGAAAGTGGACCCAGAAGAGAATTTTAAGGAAAGAGATGAGTATATTTTACTATCAAGGGATGATCATTTACGACAAAGTCATAAATAATCAATGCTGAACTTTGTTAGAAAAATCTATACGTAAAGGAGAAGTTGCTCTCCCAAATGAGGATGGATTTGGGAGGAGTTAATCCTAGGGCTAGTAATAAGACCAATTGTATTTTAAGACTGGAGGATTACGTAACTTTTGTAGTGAGTTCCACTTTCTAAGTTCTTTCTTTTTGTAGATTAGGTCGTTGAGTGACCTTTTGTAGTAACTTCCACCTGCTTTTGTAGTGACTTCCACCTTCTTTTCATAGGGATCAGTTGTCTTCCTTTGAAGAGTTATGAGTTGGACAAAGAACAAGTGTGTGACCTTCTGCTGGTCCTCCACTGTTTTATGTAATGTTGGAAAGTCATTGGCAGTTGTAATCAAAGATATTCTGTTTTCTAAAAATTTGATATGTAGAAGGCTTGCTTATTTACCATACATAGTGCATAAAATATCTTTGACTATCTTGGAACTTAGCTCTGTTAGCTCTGTTTTGAGCATTTTTCATTTAACAGCAATTCAGTTATCTGGTTGATCTTAATTGACATGTTGAATTTCTTATGTCAGATTATCCTGTTATTTTTCTCCATCTTCAGGTAAGGCCTCTTTTTGCAAACAAAGACTCCATAACCCTAAAACTAAGGCACCAGCACTGCAAAACCACCCAATTCCAATGATTTAGCTTACAAATCTCCCTGTTGTGTGATCTATCTTTTGTGTCTAAGATTCATTGATAAATCCGCAGTAGCGACTTACAGATTCCCCACAGGGTTGGAAAAGCACCAGCCCTAAAATGAGAGGAGAGTTGTTACAATGGGTAGCCTCCTGAATAGCACCAGAGCTGCCCTAATTGGTGTCAGGGACTAGATATTTTACAGTGCAGTTCTGGGAGCTGACACATATGAAGATGTAGCATTTTTACACCATCATCAAACCCATAGTTCTTTATGGGGCCAACATTTGGGGACCGTTTCTATCCTGTGTAGATTGAGTGCATGTTGAGAGGGTGCAGTCTGTCATGCTCCAATGTATGACCTGTTGCAAACAGAGGATCGCCTAGGCCACTGTCCCAGCTGATTTCAGGGCCCATCCTTTACACTTGAGGACATTTTGAAACTCATTTTCTTCCTTCAATGGATGGATCTATACTATGGGGGCCTATGCTTCTCGTCAGGATAGATATTGTTGACACAAGCTTCTGAACCTCATCAGTACACACAGATCCACCCGGATAAAACCCTCAAAGCATGGTTCCCACCCTTATTGGCAGATCCTCCAATTTGTGGCACTAGCTGCTGGATTTATTTTATGAATTAGCACAAGACAAAAAAATGAGTGTCAAAGATTGATTCTCCACATTTGTAGTAAATGACAAGGCAAGATTGTTATAGAATTAGCACGAAGGCCTAAAGGGATATCTCATATATGATATGATAATCAATATTTAGTGCACCTATAGGCTATAAACATCCTGACCAAACACCTATAATCAATTAATGTAKGTTGAATSTTTACATTGTGCAACTTTAGTCTTTGAGTTTGCATAGTATGAATGCTGAGAATAGATATTAGTGGTGATGATGATCTACAAATTACAATGACAAGTTTGCTGAGAATAGATATTAGTGGTGATGATGATCTACAAATTACAATGACAAGTTTTAGGCTTCTAGTTCTAAATCTAATTGACTAATTTAATCTGAATTTCTCATGGTTTTCTTTCACAYGCACACACATATATATTGTCAATTGGATCTAGCACAAGCGCTTGAGAGGAGTGTTATTCTCCCCACCTAGGATCARTTCTCGCAAGTGACATGTTGAGCTCTTAATGAGTATATTGTTGTATCGGCCTTGAGCCCTAAAGAATCTGGTTTGCCCTRGGTACCATCCTCGGAATGAAGGGAAGTGCCCAGTGGGTTTCCCCAGGATATGTATTTCAAGGGAAAAATAAATTATGTGTGTGTGTCGTTTCCCCACCATATAGTATCCGTATTTTTTKAAATTTGYCATTTCCGTTCCACACCACCCCCCTCCATCCCAGTATCCATTTCAATGCAACTCAAGTTGTTTGTGATGTAGACTTTGTTATCAAATCTACTGCTGGAAAATTGCTGGAATTTTCTATTGTTCAGACCAATCTGTTGTTGTTGGTATGATTATTATCATTGTTTTTGAATCTTTCTTTGTTGTTGGTACGATTATTACCATTGTTTTTGTATCTTTCATTGTTGTTCGCACTTTACAGTTCTGATATTTTTTTCACAAAGAAAAAGAAAATCAGAGTCCAAGTTTTTGCTTAATAACTTTCTATGAGGAACCCTGCTCATTTATAGCAAAAAATATCCTGAATGTGAAATCCCTCCTCTTGGTTGAGCTGAATTGTCCTATGTTACCAGGAAAGAACAGAAGGCCCCATTCCCGTGCCAAAATGACCCAGAAATGGAAATGCCCCAGAAAATGCCATTTTCTACAGCCATTCCCATTTCTAGGGGCTGGAAACCATTTCTCAAGGAACAGTCCATTTCTAAGGGCATCTTTGGAAACCATTTCTCAGGGAACTGCAAATCATTTCTGGCATTTGAAGCATGGAGACTGTGATTTCAAGTGGTTTGGGTTGCACATTTTTCTGGATAGGGAGAAACTTCGCACTGGAGATACTCTTTGCTCTGCAATTGAAGGAGCCATTCGCAGTGCCTCCATTCATATTGTCTTTTTTTCTAAGAATTATGTTGGATCACATTGGTGATTGGATGAGCTGTGTTGGATTTTGGTATCAACTCATGACCACACCATTATACCTATGTTTTGTGGCATTGAGCATATTGACCTCCGTTCCATTAATAAGGAACATTATGCCGAAGCCTCTAAAAAATATAAACTTACAGATGGAGATGCCATGGAAGTGGACAAATGGAAGGTGGCCCTCACAGAATTGGAGATATTTCAGGCTTGGCATTCAAATAAATGAAAGGTGAATACATACTTTACTTGTCATATTTGAAACGTATTTACTGGATCATCACATGACATTTGAAGCATATTTTCTGGATCATCACTTGACATTTGAAACGTATATTCTAGATCACCACATCTCACTTTTTTTTTCTCCTTGTCAACAACTTGGGGGAGTTTTTGGAAAAAATTGTGAAAGTGTATGGAAAGTGGTAAAACAGGAGGTTGCCTCGGCTTTTGAAAATTGTATCTTTGTATATTTTGTATATGTATAGCCAATAGGTATACGCTATACAGTACATAAATTTCTTATATGCAAAACCTTATGGATTCTATTTCCTGTATCATTCTTATTTCTTGTTGCGTTGCCTGTCTCCTTTGCTCTAACAACCAATAGCTGCTACCATTATCCCTACTCCATAATAACTGCAGATGATTGAAAACAAGACTACATAGGAAATCTGGTTTKCTCAAAATATATGCAATGAACACGGAGGCAAATGCCACATGTTTTGGACCCTAAGGAAGATATCAAATCATGAAACGACTACAGTTATATTCAAGACTTACTGCACATGGTCATCGAGAGAACAGAAGAAATCCAATGGCAGAGACTTACCGTACATCCCAAAGGCTTTGTGCATCCTTCGAACAACATCAAGGTTTTTGTTAATTTTTTCCTGGACTCTCCAAAACTGCCATGCTCCTCCACAAATTTCTCAACATGGAACAGCTCACAGTGCTTCACATTTGCTGGAGTAAGATTTTCTAGAGAAGAAACAATTTGAGCACCAGTACATTGGGATAGACGCTCTAAATTAGTTCTCTTCACATCCAAGACTAATGAGATCTCCTTAGCCAATAGAAATTCTTGGGCATGACGGGAGACGGTCTTTTCTACCAGCAGTACATTAGGATGATGAGCATTTATTCTTGTCACAGCTGCTTTTAGATAATCAATTTCCTGCATGGAAGGAACGAAATGGATAACAACTCAAAGTATAAGGCATATAAAGGAAGATAAACCAACCGATCAAGCTTATGCCTACCTGCTGCAGTAAAGTATTGAAAGATGACAGTTGATTTGAAGCTGGTTGATATTCAAGGGCTCCTCCCAATAGTAGCAACCTGGGGTTTTTGTAGCTGTTTGGCATATGCTTGTGTGCTATATTCTTCTTAAAGACAACTCCCTTGATCACCTTGCTATCAAAGCAAACTGCTTGTTATTCAATAGTTTTGCAATTTCAGAGACAAATGAAAGTTTTACAGCCTTCAAAAGGAAGATAGAGCTGGGAAAGAGAAATAAGAGTCTATGAGCATTTCAACCAATATAAACCAAAATAAACGATCTTACCTTTCACTGCGGCGGCCACATGCTACACACTTCACTTTTACATAACAAACGGGATCCATTGCTCTTCCTTCACTAGCATCTGGCTTGATATATGCAGCTGCTTGCCAGGACAACATAGAAACTATTTCTTTCCAACTCTCACCGTCATTCTCCTCACCAATTGGAATATTTTCTGCCCTTAGAAGTTGTGTCACAAGAAATCTAAAATGCTCATCTACTACTGCTTTCATAGCCATTCTGTGCTCCTCAGTTAGTTTGTCCTTATTTCTATATTCCTTCCTACTGAAGCTGTCAGTTGAACATGGCAAGCCCCCATCATCATCGTCTTCGTCTCCATCAAGCATACTGAATTCTGTTTCATCCTCTTCATTTTCAGGTGAAGGGGGGATAAATATAGAGGCATTATTATTAATGTCAAATGGCTTCTTAGATTCTGACCTTCGTTGCTCTGATTCTGACTTTGAGATCTGGAATATAGGTGGTTCACCGTGGCATTTATAAGCATTCTCTGTACCATCCAATTCTTCTCCTGATTTTGTCAATTGGCATTCCAAAGGCATATCGGTTTGATAACCTGAACACTTTCCACTCTCATCGTTCTCCAGATTTTCAGTTTTTCTCGAAGAATTAGTTGAATTCGCTTGCTCCATGGAATTTGGAGCACTAAGACTACTAGCAGACATCTCATCCAAAAGATATGCAGAATTAAGATCTGTGAGATTATCACCCAAATGTTCTTCCGATGGTCTAATAAGCTCCAACCCAGAGACGTTGGGAACTTTAAAATACTCGTCGTATTCATCTTCGTCGCTGCTACATAGATGTAAATATGTAGCATAAGAGACCCTCACAATGAAGATGTAAGATGTAGCAATAGAGCAATTACAGTATAACAGGATAAACATACCTGTCACTGCAGAAGAGATTTGCAGACATGTCCCCTGCATCAAGCAACAAAAACATCACAGCAAAAATTGTAACTGGCTGAATATGAAGTGGCATGGCATGCTTCATCATAAGCAGAAAAAGAATTGGGGAATTGGGTGATAGTGATAGATACGGATACATGTACCTGAATCTTCACAGGAAACAAAACTCGTAACGGATGGCGATGGACTAAGCTGCGGTGTGAAATATGGGGTGTGGTCGTCTTGGTATTGAAATGGTACCTCTTGTAGCGTAAAACAAGAATTGCAGACTCCACTGCTGCGATCTTCTTCCTCACCTTCCCCTTCCCCTTCCCCGTCAAATTGAATTGTGTTGTGGGTGCACTTCCCACAAAACGCACGACCGCAGATGCAGCAATGATATTCTCGATTGAAAGTAGTCAATTGCCGATCACACTCATAACACATGCTGCTCCTGCTATTCTCCTTCTCTTTGTCCTCCCGCATCCAAAACTGTTTTTCCTCGCCTCCTCCTCCTCCTCCTCCTCCTCCTCCTGGAATCAACCTTCTTCTCAATTTCTCTGATATATCATCAAACAAACTGTTAATTCCCATTCCATGAAGTTATCCCTATGGACCCAAATCCTTGATTGCTTATGCCCAGATTAGATGCAGCCGTTGAAAACATGCACAGGCTCTCTGTCTCTGTGAGGCTCGTCGATCCAGCATGGAAGCAATGCCATTGGGTGTGAAGGAGGAAGCATGAGAAAGAAACGAAAAGGAAAAGGCATGAATAATAAAAGTAAACAACCGGAGACAGGAGAGGCGGCATCCTTCCCCGGCCCGTTGACAGGAAAGGGGAAAGGAATGAATGAAGAAATCAAGAAATGAAGCAAAAGAGAATTTAGTGGGCCCTTACAGACAATTACCATTCCACTTTGAATGGAAAAGCAAATACATCTCTCCATTTCCATTGGCAAACGCCTCGCCCACCGCCCTGAATTGCACTAATACCCCTCCCTGGCTTCCGATTCCTTTATTTGTGCATTTGTGAAAAGTCATTTTGCCGCTCCCACTCAACACTTCCTCATTGGCTTTCAAACATAAAAAAAATGCCAACTAAGACGCTCCTGCTCGTACGTAAAACTCAATGTAACCGTTTACTTGCAGGAGAGGATGTGTCGTGCGGACTTGGCCAAACAAAAAAGGACCCCCGAGTCACCTACTCCTACATTTTCTTGTTGACTCGTTCATATTTGCTTGCCACGAGATTCCATTAATATTTTATATAACACTAAAAGTACATCCATTTATCTACAATTTTGCTTGTAGGGAAAATACAAACTAAATAATGGAAAATGAGAATGAATGATATTTATTTAAAAAATAAAGCTGGGGTGTTTGAAAAATTGTTGTCCTCACAATTATTTTATTGTTACAGTTACAATGAAGTTATTTATAGATTTTTAAAAGCTGCAAAACATTGCCAATTCATAAAAGGAGATGATGACTATTGGAAAAAGGAGAAAAGGACACATGTTTCAAGTACTCAAAGAGAATATAGACAAAATATTGTCTTGACAACTACTGGTTTAAACATTGCTACACTAAAGCACTTTACAAGTCCATAAAATCCATGAAACATTGGCCATTCAAAAAATATGATGACAATTGGAATAGGGAGACATGGACACATGTTTCAAGGAATCAAAGAGATAGATCTCAACAAAAGAAAGCACACATTCAAATAAGGAAAAGGGGAGACGTGTTTTACATGTACAAATGGATCAAACAAAACTTGAATCATAGAAGTTATATGTCTAGTGGGGAAATAATAGATTATGAATCAAGTAAATTGGATGGTTTTTTTTTTTTTTTTTAAGGTGATGATCTTGGTTTAAAGGATATCTTGGAAGGTTTCTTTTATGACTATCCATACTAAACCTACTTATTGGGTGTAGAGTTTTCATCTTTGTATGTTTATTTATGCCTTTGGTATGGTTGCATGTGAAGTTAAGTATGTGGAGAGGAGTGTGATCTTAGGAGTTAGAGACTATGCCCACGGTTATTGAAATTGTTGTAAAGAGAGGTTCAAACCATAATTCATTAAGTATCAGATTTGGTTGGTGTATCAAAGGTGTAAAATAGTGCAAGAACATCAATTGGGAA
This sequence comes from Picea sitchensis, assembly GCA_010110895.2. Lineage (NCBI taxonomy): Eukaryota > Viridiplantae > Streptophyta > Pinopsida > Pinales > Pinaceae > Picea > Picea sitchensis. Next base: position 14,656 of record SNQJ01S0003445.1, on the reverse strand, counting down.
TGCACATTGTAATGGTAAACTTTCAATGCAAATTAGAGTGACAAATAACATTATGACACGGATACATTTAAACTCATTGTTGTGCATTCATAATGCTGCAACCCAATAGTTCAAGAATAAAGTTTGGTCGTGCTAATATTTATCACACAACCTTAGCACACTAACTTCATCACAACCAAAATAAAGTGACACATTTATGTGGTTTGACAACTCACATGCAAAACACCAACAAACATGGTGGATCATCTCCCTTTTTTTGTATCATCCTCTTCCCCAAATATTGTAAATTATGTAAATTATAATAAATGGAAAACAAAATACTTCATTTTCCTTAGCCATATTATAAATACCTTAACATTATAAAGGGATTAATTGTTTGTTGGTTGTATTAGCTTCATGTTTTTTTAAGTAAAAGGTAAATTATCTATTCATATGCACGAGAAAAATTCACATGTATATTGAGAATTCAAATGAGAAACCCTTGGGTTGATTCCTAGATATTATTATGTCATGTCTATAAGCTTGAGCAGTACCACATTCAAAATTTGGAAATATCTGGTAATATCCCCATAAAACAAACAAAAAAACTAGAGAATTTCATAGTAACGAGAATGCCTTGGCCCATGGCCATTATATCATATCACATAATAACAGTGAAAAAAGCATATAAACTAGAAGCTTAAAGAGAGTGTTGAACCAAAGAGACTTTGGATTATTCTTCATCATTTGCAATGGAAATGGGGTGTTGAGGAACAGTTTGAGCCTAGTGGTCTTCAACATCTCCCTTGTTCCCTAGCTCTTTACTTTCCTATGTTCCTTGCTCTAATCTATGGATGGTGCTCAACAAACAGCAATGCTTATCATTGAGTTGGCGCAACTCTTCTAGTATGGTGTTCAAGAAAGGGTTATTTTTTCGTTGAGACTAAGTCCTACTAGCCTAAGGGGATTTAAAAATTCATGAATCAAGGAGACAGAGAAGGGTATATCACCTACAGAAGTAGGAGGCACCAAGAAGAAGAGGTAGAATAAAACCAACCAGAGGTAGAACAAGAAGTAGCTATGGGGGATTAGAATGAAGACAAGGCTTTGCAAATTTTAGAGGGTATACAAAATGGGCAACAATAATTAGCACAGCTATTGGCACAGTTGATTGCTACCAACCAGGCAAACCAGAACCATGGGGGTAATAATGGTAATGGAGGCGCTAATGGACACAATAGGGGCAAAAATGGTGTAGGGGGTCCCAATGGGGATAATGGAAACTATGCAGAGGGAAGCAACAACCATATTCTTGCACAAGTTGGTATTAGAACCATGGGAATAATCATTCCGAAGTAGCTTTTACCTTAGTTCATGGGGAATAAATTCATGGGGAATCAAGGACAACAAAGTCAGGGCGAGACCTTTGATGACTATTGGAGAGAGTATCAGGCTCTCGACGAGGAGTTTCAGGCGACTATGTCCCTACAGGACTATTGCAATATCAAGTATAGGAACAGGCCAAGGGAGATCAACAAGGGTCAGTAGAATGTTGATCTCATGAGGAAGATTGGGAAGCTCACCATCCCCTCTTTTGATGGTTCGAGCAAATCCACAGCTAGACCATGGGTTCAAAATTTGGATACCTACTTCCATCTTAACACCATGATAGAGGCAGAGGCAATTAAATTCGCTACCTTGCACTTGGACAGAGAGGCCCACGAGTGGTGGTACCATGGATTGGTCACTCTGGGACATGCTACCATTACCTCTTATTTGGACTTCACACAGAGATTGATGGAGAGGTTTGACAGGAAATATCTGAAGCTACATTTCATAGAGCTAGCACATCTCAAACAGGTTGGGACACCAAATGCTTACATCATTGAGTTTCAGAGGATTGCAGTCACAGTGACCGACATATATGAGCAGAGATTGGTGATGTTGTTCACGGAGGGTTTATCTGATTCATTGCATGGTTGGGTAAAGGCCTTCAAACTGGAGACGCTACACAATGTTATTATCTAGACACGGTACATGGAGGATGCGGTCCCAAAGATAAAAACTTTCTCTAACCATTCATCCCCCAAAAGAACAAAGACAAGAATCCCTTTAAGAAAGAAAGAACATGTGAGGAGAAGATGGATGAGGCAACTCGTAATGAGTTGAGAAGGAAGAAGCTTTGCTTCAACTACAAGGACCCACGGGACCTTGGGCACAGATGTATGGGAAAGGGAAAAGTACATTACATAGAAGTGCTTTCAAACAGTGAGGAGGAGGAGGAAGCAGAGCAGGCACAGAATTGTGAGCAGGAAAAATCAGTTGAGGAGAAGCCATAAGAGGAGGGCAAGAGTGGAGCCATCACCACTCTATCGAGTGTCCCCATATTTCACACCTTCAAGATCAGGGGTGTTGTACAGGGTCAGTGATCAGTCACAATACTGATTGATGGTGGGGCAACCCACAACTTTATCGACTCAGCATGGGTGGATAAGAGAGGCATTCCTACGTTGGATTTTAAGGGGTTTGATGTAGAAGTAGTGAGTGGGTGCATTATGCCTTGCACACAAAAGATCCCACAGTTACAAGTTGTGTTGGGAAACCACATAATGATTGATGACTTCTATATAATGGAACTTCCAGACACCAATGTCATATTGGGGGTCCAATGTCTTATTTCCATAGGAAAACACTCGGTGGAATACCAAGCTATGGAGTTACAGTTCAAAGCAGCAGATGGTAAGAAGGTAGTTTTGAGGGGCATGTCAAATGATGCTCCCATGATCATCTCAACTAAATGGATGGCGGATATTTTCAGACATGGGGATGTCACCTATGTAGCAGAGTGTTTGATTGCTACTGAGAAACCTTAAGACAACAACCATCAGTATCATACAGACATACATACATTGTTGAGTAAACATGACCAAGTATTTGGGCAGATACCTCCGGGGAGACCAGCCGACAAGGGATTCGATCACACTATTGAGTTGGAGGAGGGAGCCAAACTAGTAATCACCACTCCCTACAGACATCCTAAGAAATTTAAGGATGAGATAGAAAAGTTCATTAAGAAGATGTTGGAGATGGGTCATATTAGGTCAAGTTCGAGTCCATTCGCGTCTTTTGTAGTGTTGGTGAAGAAGAAGGATGGTACAATGTGGATGTGCATTGATTACAAGGCATTGAATAAGAAGATGATAAAAAAATAGGTACCCAATCCCCATGATAGATGAGCTATTAGATGAGTTGCACGGGGCAGTATATTTTTCGAAGATTGATCTTCGATCGGGGTACCACCAATCAGAGTCAGAGAGCAGGACATTCCAAAAGCTGCTTTCAAATGCCATTATGGGCATTACCAATTTCTAGTCATGTCATTTGGTCTAACCAACACACCAACTACTTTCCAATCCTGCATGAATCACATCTTCAAAAATAAGTTGAGGAAGTTTCTATTGGTATTCTTTGATGATCTCCTGATATATAGCCAGATATGGGAGGAACACTTGGCACATTTGGAGGAGATCCTGAGCATTATGAAGGAATAGTCAATGTATGCCAAAGAGTCCAAGTGTGAATTTGGCATGAAAGAAATCTTATACTTGGGACATGTGGTCAATGCTCATGGAGTATAGGTGCATAGGGAAAAGATACAGGCTGTACTAGATTGGCCACCACCCAAAAATATTTCACACTTACGCAGGTTCTTCATGAGTTTCAGCTACTACATGCATTTTGTTAATGGATTTTCACAGTTGGTTGTACCACTCACAGATCTAACAAAGAAAGGGGCATTCAGGTGGACTGAGAGGCTCAGAGAACGTTCAATCAAATGAAGGAAGTGATGAGAACCTGCCTAGTTTTAGCACTTCCTGACTTCACTAAGCCCTTTGTGCTTGAGTGTGATGCAACAGGTGAGGGGATAGGAGCAGTTTTGATGCAATAGAGGCATATGATAGCATACGAGAGCAAAAATATCACAGAGTCAGAGAGACTCTACTCCATCTATGACAAGGAAATGCTCGACATCATGCATGCCTTGGAGAAGTTTAGGCAATACCTGGTAGGCGGAAAATTTATGGTTAAGACAAACCACAACAACTTGAGGCACTTTTTGGGGCAGAAGGACTTGAATGAAAGGCAACAAAAATGGGTTAGAAAACTGCAAGACTATGATTTCGACATTGATTATGCAAAGGAAAAGAAAAATGTAGTTGCAGAAGCTCTCTCCAGAAAACTAGAGGTGTTTTCACTTGCAGAGGTTTTGGGTGATTGGAAATCCCATCTCTTGGTGGAATATTCCAAGAACAAATTTGCTTGTGAGGTGATGGACCACAGTGTACATAATGAAAAGTACAAAGTGGTGGATGACATCATCTACTATGAAGATCGAATATACTTAGTCCCGAAATCGACAATAAAGGAGAAGATCACGGTGGCTATGCATGATGCACCACTGACAGGGCATCCATGATACTTCAAAACCTACATGCAAGTCAGAAAGAGGTTCACTTGGAAGGGACTCAAATATGATGTACTGAAGCATGTAAGAGAGTGTGTGACTTTTCAGCAGAACAATTTAGAGCAGACCCATCCTACATGATTACTACAACCATTTCCCATCCTAGAGCAAAAATGGGAAAGCATATCTATGGACTTTATCACAGGATTACCAAAGGTCCAAGGTAGAGATTGTATATATGTAGTGGTTGACTAATTGACTATATTTGCACATTTCTTTTCCATATCATCTGAGTATAAGGCAACGCAGGTAGCAGAGTTATTCTTCAAGGAGATATTCAAACATCATGGGCTGCCAAGATATATTGTCAGTGACAGGGACTTTAGGTTCCTTAGCGCATTCTAGCAGGAGTTGCTCAGGTTAGTTGGCACGAAGTTGACCCCAAGCACTAGTTACCACCCTCAAACAGATGGAAAGACGGAGATTGTGAACAAGTGGCTAGAAGGGTATCCATGTAATTACGTGTTTGGGCAACAAAATGCATGGGTGAAGTAGTTGCACTTGGGAGAACACTGTTATAACACCGCCTATAACATGTCCATCGACATGACGCCATTCTGAGCATTATACAGTTATGGTGCTCCTTATTTTGTTGACTTATCGTTTGGGGATAGTAGGGCTCCCAAATCCAAGGACTAGATACAAGAGAGTTAGGACATACTCAAGGATCTCAAGGACAATCTATAGATGACCCAAAATCAGTAGAAGATATATGCAGACAGGCACAGGGTCGAGCACACTTTTGAAGTGGGAGACTTGGTTTTCTAGAGACTACAACCATATAGACATTCTTCACTGAAGAAGAGTGGTGCAAAGAAGGTTAAGCCATGTTTTTATGGACCTTACAAGGTGGTTTAGAGAGTTGGTGGAATGGCTTATGAACTAGAGTTTCCAGAGGGGAGAAAAATTCATAATGTGTTTCATTTTTCATGCCTTAAAAAGGCGTTGGGGAAATAGGTTACTACTTTGGCAGAGTTACCTCCATTGGATGAGGAGGGATAACTAGTATTGGTTCCTGAGGAGGTATTGGAGGTTCGAAAGAGGAGACTCTGTAACAGGGTGATCCGGGACTACCTCATCGGATGGAGAGATTTACCAGCAGAGGATGCCACGTGGGAAAGTGATCAAATATTGCAGCATCCAAATTTGCAATTGCTTGAGGACGAGAAATCTTGGGAAGGGAGGACTATAATGTCCCTTTCCAAATGAGTCTTCTAGAAGATTGGCGAAATAGGCTATAATCAGTGGGGAAAAAGGGAATTAATTATTTATTTAATTTCATCGGAATGGGAGTTAATTAATTTTAAAAGGTGACATTGAGTAAGTGGTAAAAAGGCGCCTAAGTGAATATGGAGATTATGAAAAGTCACTTAAACTTATGAAAAGGTAAAATGGTCGCAAAGAGAGTCAACCAAAGAATAAAAAGGGAAAATGAGGGTGCCCTCTCTCATTCTTGACTTGTTATTTTCTAAAATTCATTTGAGAGAGCTCCTTGTGGCTTTGTGAACTCTTGGGACGAAAACCCTAAGGGAGATTTCAGAGATTGGTTTCGGTGGTGAGACATATCCACCCTAGATAGTCATTTAGAGAAGAGATCTCATAGGTTTCTTCATTGTGCTTCAACGTGGATGAATATTTCTTCTATGGCAACAAAGTTTTCTTTCATGTCTGAGTTTTTATTGGTGGCGGCGGAAATCCATGGTTTGAGGTTGGGTTTGGATTGAGGGAACCACATTCCTTAGTTTTGGACCGCAACATACTCTTGTGGGTCGATTTCTTGAAGTGGGGGTGAACTTGCATAAGCTGGGTGCATTGTCTCTTGTGGAAGGGACACCAATACTCTTGGTTGGGCGTATTACTCTTCCTAGAAGTTGAGTTGCTCATCTCTAGCTCGTTTCATCTCTTATTTGGTTGATATTACTATGTGGGGAGGCACTAACTACAATATATTGAATATTGGAAGGGTTTTTCCTCATTCCCGAACCATAATCTTGTTTGTTGGGGTCGATTTGACTATGAGAAGGGCGTGCTATCTCTGTTGGGTGATTTACTAGTAGTTGGGATCAAGTATCTTGCTTCTGGACTACCATTATTCCATAAATTCCTATGATGTTGTACTCTTTCACCTGTAGGATCGTTCCATTCTTTCCCTATTGCATACACACATACTCTTTCACTAAGGGCATGTTATCTATGTTGGGTGATTTACTAGCAGTTGGGATCAAGTAACCTGCTTTTGGACTACCATTCTTCCATAAATTATTTTGTTGTTGTACTCTTTCACCTATAGGATCGTTCCATCCTTTCCCTACTGCATACACACATACATAAACAACACACGTTACAAGAACAAGTTAGAATTATTTGTTTATTTGTTGTGTAAATGAGGCAATGATGTAATGTGTTTTCTCATATATGTTGTGCCCAGAAATAAAGCTAAATAAGTAGCCAGATTTATCCTCCATATTTTTGTGTGTTTGCATTTTTATTATCAAATTTATTGTTGTTATTTTATGTGCCAAATACTCTACATAATAAGTCCAAACTATTCACGAGAGACCAACATATCATCAATATTCATATAAACTCCCACAATAGCCACTATTAATATGTTGACTAGTCAACAAAACCAATCAAAAGTCATAAATTTTATGGTCGGAATATTACAAATTGTCTACTTCCTAAACCATGATAGGCACCCTATATTCCATTCTTGTACTCAAGGCCTCCACTCCTTTGTTGTCACTTCCAGGAAGTTCCTCAGAGTCATTATAGTCCTCTATTACATGTTTTAGAGATGAAACACAATGGGGAGGTTGGCATAATCCATCTTGTTCATGCTAACCATGAGAATGAAACTAGCTTTGTAGCAAAGAGTCATAATCATCCATAACCTCTACATTATCTTGAATTGTACCCCCTTCATCATTCCTTATCAAACTCTCATCCATAGGCAACTTTAACTAGTCCAAGACAATTTCCTCCTTCATATCTCCTCCCTCACCACATGAATGTCAAACATGTCTATTGTTAGGGATTGGCGAGATGTTAATATTACCACCTACCACAATGATTAGGGTGGCATCTCCCCTCCTTAACACCTTATCTAAAGAATATTAGCTTCATGTTATTTATGTTCTTGTTGTACATTTTTCATTGATTTGTAATCTTATTTTATCATAATAAAGTCTATGTGATATAACATTTCATTTAATTTTAGTTAACTAATTTATGCCATAAACTAAACTAGAGCATGTTTACATTAAGTTGAACTTGTCACAAGTGTAAATAACCAAACAATTCATTAACCAAGTTATAACAATAAAAAAAGGACACTCTAAGTCCATAAATATAATGTCTAAAGGACATAAATAATATTTAATAAGAATGGAAGATACAATAATGATTGAAGTGTAGTCAAGAGCACTCCTTATATATAGTGCCCAATAGAATATACATGCCCAGGTTTGCAACCATGTGTTATAACGTAAGCCCTTGAAGTAGTTGAAGAAACCCAACAAAAGGGCCTTGGAAGTTTTAATTAGTATTGTCACACTGTAGATGAATCATTCCATTCTAGGTTGATATTTTTCTTTAGCACTATTTGTTCACAAGGTTTTTGATAAAACTTGTATTGTGATTTCAATAATAATTTTGATTTTGAGACCAAGTTCCGCTGGAATTGATATTCTTAAGAATGTAGATAGAATATTTTCTTTGTTAAAAGTGGTAGGGATAAGTTGAATGGTTAACATGACAAATCATGTTATTAGGATGTCAATAAAGTTTCCTTGTAACTTGATTCTTCTTGATCTTGAGTTTGATATTCTTCTAATTTACTTCTAATTTACTTAATGTATCATGTTTTTATTATATATTTGCATTACTTTATCAATCATTAATATTTCATTGAAAATGATATTTGGATTAGTTAAGATTCATTTATCTTTAATTTATACTTTGCATCTAAAATTATCATTAATTCAATTAAGTCGATTGATATCTCTTTATCAACTATTTAGACTTTCATTTTCATCATTTTTTTTTAACTTTTATTAGCAAGGCATCATTCTAAATATTTATACTTTAAATTTCTTCATATTATTATATCTAAACCTTTTCAAATTTTGTAGTTTATCTTTATAAATATGTTCTTTATATTATGATTCTTAAATATTTTGTTAATATTTTGATAATTTGTATTTTAAGTAACTTATTTCATAAGTAAGCAACTCAATTTAATTTCATAAATCAATATTTTCAAAATAATACTTAATAAAAAAACATCACATTCTCCAATGTATGAGATTTTTATTTTTTTAATTTAAAACAAACATGATCTCATTTATCACCAAATTTTTTTTAAGTTTGTTCTCATTTATCACCATTTTTTTTAGTTTGTTTATTAAATTGCATAAAACCAATCATATGCAAGTCCTAGATACTTTAATGCAATTTTATTTGTTGAATACATCTCAAAATGTATTTCAATTTCATTGACC
>SNQJ01S0003444.1:174431-280789 GCA_010110895.2 Picea sitchensis | reverse complement strand
GCCAGCGGCATCCAAAACCCTAACCCAATGACCTGGATTAGTCCAAAACCCTAATTCCTTAACCGGAAATAGAAAACCATCGGCAAAAAACCATGTGCCGAAAAACCACCTAATATCATGTGGTCCCGGAAATATGTCGTCCCTGTAATATGTCGTCCCGGAAATATGTCGTCTCGGAAATATGTCGGCCCTAAAAAAAAAATTCGGGGGCAGCGCGGGGGGCTCCGCCCCCCTCTAACCCCCCTGCGCGCCCGGCACAGGCGCTCAAACACTACTACTCGTGCAAAGAATATAACACATACCCAACATTCTATACATCACAACATCTCGTCCTGATATAATGCAAGTTGTTGGAATGGTAGGTTGTTATCAGTATGCCCCTAAACAAAGTCATTAATAGTTGTCAAGAGGATATTCAAATATTTGAAGGGTACAATGACTTATGGTCTTTGGTATCCTAGAACTCTGAACTTACAATTAACTACATATTCAGATGTTGATTGGGAAAATTTTTTGGATGAGAGAAAGAGCATCAGTGGAGGTGCATTCCTTTTAGGTGAAGAATCAGGTATCTATTTCATTATCAACTACAATGGCAGAGTACATTCCTTCTGCTACTTGTTGCACTCAGATTTTATGGATGATACAAACTCTTGCAGATTTGAAGGTAACTTATACTGATCCAATTCCACTTCACTGTGATAACACCAGTTCCATTAGTGTCTCGAAGAATCCTGTTCTCCATTCAAATACGAATCATATCTCAATAAAGTATCATTTTCTCAAAGATCAGGTTACAAACAGAGTTGTTCAACTGAATTATATTCCTTCCACAGAACAAATTGCAAACATCTTTACTAAACCCCTAGCCAAGACACCTTTTGAATATATTCGTCAGAAGTTGGGTGTCATCCCTACTCTCACCTAAGCGAGTCCATCCTGTCGGGGGGAGTATGTGTTGGTTGAATATCTGATACCTCTGAAAAGTACTACAACAACTCAGGGGGAGCATGTTTTCTTTGACATTGATGTCAAAGGGGGAGAAAAGGAGTGGTATGGATGCTACAGTTGGAGGTCCAAGCAGTCTAGCGCATCCTTTTAGGGTTTCCATCAATGCCAAAGGGGGAGATTGTTGGCATGTTTTACAAGAAAGAGTGTGCTTGTCATTGATGGCAAGAACAGAAGGCGGAGCAAAAAGAAGCGTAAGCTCGGGAGGAGGAGTGAACAATATGAAGAGATCAAAGCTCAGAAGGGAAAACATTGTACAAAAGAGAATGAAGATCAAATCTCATAAGGAAGAGCGCATTCCAGAAGTGTCGTCGAGATCGATGGAAGTATTGAGAAGTCAACCAATGCACAATAAAAGGTGAGAAGACTCAGCAATTGTCTCATCAAGAAATTGATGGTGTTGATCATCTCATATAATAGATGTTGATCATATGAGTGACCGTGGGCTTGCAGATCATTGGAGGATCATGACCGTCAGACCTGCAAGCCATATCAACGAAAAGGATGAATTGCGGGGAGTGAAAGAAAAATTAAACAACTCATTAGTTCTAATCCCGCAATTGGTCTAGATTGTTAGATCTCATAGACTTGAATATCAACGATTGTGGTTGATCCAACAAATGATCAATTTAAGTCATATCAAGTCGTGACTGTTGGATTTGCAATCGCCAGATCAATGGCATGGATAGATTGCAGAGATCAAAAGGAGAATTAAACGACTCACTAGTTCCAATCCCGCAATTAGTCTAGATCGTCAGATCTCATAGACTCGAATATCGACAACTGTGGTTGATCTAACAAGTGATCAGATTAAGTCGGATTGAATTGTGACCGTCAGATGCGCAATCGCCAAATCAACGACAGTGATAGATTGTGGAGATCGAAAGGAGAATTAAAGATCGTGCTATTTCCAATCCCGCAATTACTCAGGACCGTTACATCTTATAGCCTCGAAGATCGACGATTGTGGTTGACTCACCAATGACGCATAACTTCAAATTGCAGAGTTTTGGTGACAAGTTAAATCACTCGCAGGGTATGGTTCCACAATCATCCTTGATCGTTGATCTTCTTCGAGTGTCTTAATGATCGTTGGATCACATTTTAGTGGAAGGACAAGATAAGGTAAAAGGGATGAGAGTTTGATTATCCGAATACCTGTCAGCCGCCAGATCATTTCAAGTGGAAGGATAGGATAATATAGAAAATTTTCACCGTAGATAGATTGAGCCATCGATCTAAGAACATGATCGACGAACATCATTCACTTCAGATCTAAATATGTGAGGAGGTTACGCTCCGTAAAGTTTGAGATTTGAAATTCCCGAAATGCGAATTTTCGTCAGTCGTTGGATCATTCTAAGTGGAAGGATAGGATAAGCTAGAAGAGCTTCATCGCAGATAGATCAAACCATCGATCTAGGATCATGATCGACGTACAACATTTAGTTCAGGTATAAAGATGCGAGGAGGTTAAGCTCCAGAAAAATCTCACTTCAGATTTTTCAATTCGAGATTTGAAAAACCCGAAGCCCGGAGAGCCGAAAATCTGAAATGATTAAGGACCATCAAATCTGGAGAACATACGATGACTATTAGATTAGAGAGATCTACGTCAACAGATTACGTCAACAAACCTCGTCCACAAGGACATGTGGAAGACCATGTCGGAAAAGGACATGTGGCGGACCACTTCAACAAAGGACATATGTGGCAGACCACGTCAGCATACAATGTCAACAAGGACACGAGTCATCCGATCTAAAAGATGACTTCAGGTGTATTCTCATCCATCGATATACTCCAGTGGAAGGATAGCATAAGTATAATAGCCGAAGACCGGAGTAAAATGTGGCTATCCATATCAACGATTGATTAAGTCTTGGCCGTCAGATTAAGCCTTATAAGAATCAAATATGACGATTGATCTGTTTCTGTGAAATAAACATAAATCATCTGATCTGTTCGGGAAATCTGATTCATAAGTTTTGAAAGGTTTCAAACCCAAAATCTCTGAAGGGAGAAATTTCGAAGTTACGACAGTCGTCCATTTTAGGAGATTGAATCGTGATCGTTGAATTGATAAGCGCTCAAGCGCTCGTTAAGCTTAGGCGTATGGTCACGTAAAGGAAGGGGCTTAGAAGCCAAAGAAGCCATAATTGACTAGCAGTAACTAACAGAGGAGACGAAGAGTTTTGACGGCTAGAGAAGCCAAAGAACCTTTGGATAACTGCCACTAATGATGAACAGATACAACATAACCACCAAAGAAGATGAAAAGTTGCCATGATGATCATACAGAGGACTCAACGTGCAATAGACATGCAGAACAAAAAAGAGTGTGGTTTTGCTCGTTAGCTATGCAGTTGTGAGGAGCAGATGTAATGAACAACCTGAAGGGAAGAACAGTGGCACAGTGAAGAGCATGCAGAGGCATAGCTCATAGAGGAGACATGGCGCACAAAGCATAAAATGCAGAAGAACAAAAAGTGCAAGTAAAGCGAGCAGGAGGACACCGATGCAAGCATAGAAGAGCAGTGTAGCAGAACAGTGATGAGACTGGTGAGCCATTGATAAACATTGTATCGTTGTAATAAATTTAAGTAAGAAAATATTTATATTTCAGGGTGGTAGGGAGGTGCTAGGGAGGACTGTTGTCCTCAGAGTTTCAAGTGGGTTCTTGAACACAGGGAGTTGTAGCTTCCATCTGCTTGCAGACAGAAAAACCAGGGTGGTAGGGTGGTACAAGGGAGAATTATTGTTCTATGTTATACAGGTTGGTGCCTGTGTGACTGGAAGTTGATGCTTCCATCCAGTTGGTGCTGGAATAGATAGGGAGTTGGTGCTTCCTTCTAGTGGGTGCTAGAGAAACCAGAGATTTGGTGCTCTCATCAAGATGTTGCTCGTAAAATAGAGGTGGTAGCCTCAAAAGGAGTTAGAGCTCATAAGAACGATAATGTACAGAAAATAAAGACTACTTATCATATCAAGAACAAGAGGTTTTATCTTTTTATGGGTTTCCTGGGGAATATATGTCTCTGTGTATTTCATGTGTGTGATTGATGTTGAATACTCTATTGCTTACTTCCCTGAATTATTGTGGTCATCATTGAGTGTTTGGTAATGAGTTTAAAATGGGAATATTTTTTTAAGCACGGTAACAACTGATTCACTTCCCCCCCCCTCTCAGTTGTCCAACATTATGGTCATCTCCTTGGCTGAAAATTTTGAGCAGTTCCACCAAATGCTCTTCTTTCTCCATCTCTTGGGCACATTGAAATGTGTTCTCTTTCTCCTCTTCACAAATATGATCAATATGAACTTTCATGTTATCTTCATCTCCTGTGGCATTAGTTGGCCACTCTGTTGCAGACTCCAGTTCTGCAATCTCAACACTGAGTTGTTGCTCAGCTTCCTCCTCTGACAGACTGACTTCTGACATCTCCTCTCATGTTGGTTCAACTCCAACTTCCTCCGGCTACTCCCTAGGTTGGTATGCTCCTCCACCTGTTTCCAATTTGGCCTGTTGGAGATGCCTACTCTACATATTTACTCTTCTCTCCTGGGCTTCTAATTCCTCATACAGCTCAACAAAATCTATGTTGTCTGCTTCCTCTTCTTCTGCAAGCTCTAATGATGCAGTTATCTCCCTTTCATCTTCCTGGCTGAAAATTTTGAGCAATTCTGTTGAATGCTCTTCTCCTTAAATATGCATGATTGTCTCCTAGCAACCATCTTCTGGTTTTGGATTGTCCAACCAATCCTCCAACATCTTCAACTCTCGCTCCCATTGAGTGAGCAATTCATCTTAATTCTCCTCTTTTTATGTTGGGGCACACATTAGTGTTTGATCCTTCTCCTCCTCTTTCACAGTCTTTGTTGGTTGCCTTTCCTCTGTTGCACCTACATCACAGACACAATCAACTTTAAAATCACTTGTCTCCATGGTCTCTTTCTTGGATTCTTGTTGCACTATCTCCTCATGCACAACGCTTGTATTAGCCTCTGTTGGACTATTTGGCGGGAATATTTGAATTCCCCCAATGATTAGAACACACCTCTGATCTTCTTCCATCAACACTCCTTACTGATATGAACTCTCAACTGATTTCGTCTCTTCTCCCTTTCCCACCTGACAACTTGGTATTTTCTCTCTGCCCACCTGGCATTCTATGAGATCAACCGATCCCATCTCATTGCCCACCTGGAAATTTGAACTTTCAACACTGCTCCTCTGGTAGTATATGAGACCTTCCACTGATCTCTTTCTATTTCCCACCTCGAAACTTGAACTTCCATCACTGCCCTCCTGGAAGTCTATGAGACCATCCACTGATCTCCTTTCATTTCCCACCTGGCAACTTGAAAGTTCACTTCTGCCCCCCTGGCAATTTATGAGATCCTCAACTGATCTCTTCGCCTCCTCATCACTGAGATTTCTCCTAGTCTCTAGTTCATAGATGTGAATCAGTTTCTCCTCTGTGTCACTGAGGGTTTCAGCATGCCTCAACCACTTCCTCAACTCTTATTGTTGTTTTATGTCCAACATATTTTGAACAGACCATTTTACCTTCCTGTTCAGAGGCCATTTGTACCTCCAGTGTACCTTGTCTCCTACTACATCTTCAATGTCAGTTGTTCCATTCTTTCTCCTATCTCAATGAGCTCCTTGTCAATTTCTTCTTTAGTCTTCTACTGGTGGTCTCCTCTCCAACCACGCTCATGGCCTTCAGTAGTCATATTTTTTGTCTTCATCCCTCCTGGCTATCTACCATTTGTTGCACATTTTGTAACAATATTTACAAACCATCAATACTCTGTCCCTTTTCCTTTACTCGTTGTTCTATAGGCAAACTCTAGCTTCTGAGACCATTTGATGTCATCAGATTATTTATATTCACCTTTTCACCTTTGCCCACAATCTGCAGACACAATTCAGTTCTTGATACTACTTGATGTAGTCAAATTGTCTTCTCTATCTCCTTCGTCTGAAATATATGGAAAAATCAACGCTGATACCTCTTGATGATATCAGACTATCTCCTTTATCTCTCTTCCTCTTTTTCCTTCTGTCTGCAAGCAAAACATTCTGCTCTGATACCACTTGATGCAGACCCCCCCTGCTCTCCCTGGGGTTGCGCGACCTCCCGGTCTAGGATCTTCAATTCCGAACCAAATTGGCTCTCTGAGACCATAATGGTCTCATTTGCGAATTAACATATGCCCCTTCAGTCCTCTGGCGTATCTTCTATGGAACCTGCAACCTCTTTTTGCAACTGTTGAACTCTCAGGTTTCAGGTACTAGCTCTTTTCTCGTTAGCCTCTTGTCACATGTGACCTCGGGCTAGGTCCTTGCATAAAAGCACGATTGCGGGCGTTCCCAAGAGTGGTTTGGGATAAACCTCTTTTCTCCCCACAATTTACCTCCAGTTGCCACGTACCTCTTCACCGATACCGTGGTTTCGATTGTGGTCCTCCCTCAAAATTTTAACATCCGGGCACTTTCTAGCCCCACAATCGAGTCTGACTGTCAATCTTATGATCTTGACAGTGCTTCTGGACTAACGGTTGATATCTATCTCTTCCAAACCAACGATTCAGATCTAATTCTCTCGAATTGAACAATTGATATTTACTTCGGGTCTTTACCTGGAGTCCACAGATTTATTCCACCTGTCCTCTGGATCAGATGATTGACGTTTACTTCGGGTCTTTACCTGGGATCCACATATTCACACCACCTGTTATTTAGATCTGACGGTTCATATCTACTTCGGACGATCTAACGCTTGAGATTTACTTCGGATGGTCCCAAATTACTTCAAGACTTCAGAACTTTGGCAAGTTCCCTCTCTTGCGTGTGCAAAACGCTAAGGCTCACACACTTTGATTTGATTGGATGACCGTTGGTCCTCTGAATCGGTGATCCAACGACCATTGTCGCTCTCCCTCCTGAGCTTCTGACTTCCTCTAGCTTAGAATATTTTCTAAGTATTCAAAGGCCTCGGCCTTTGTTCCTCCTACAAGTCCGTATATTGGGTCTCTTCTGCACTTATGAAAAGCGTTATCCCTTCTGAGCTTGATCCTTAGAGGATTTCAATTTCCCACACACTCCTTGCATTTTTGGGATATCGTCAAACTCATATCCGAAGGATTTCTTGAAAATAAATTCTTCTCGCCCTCTTGGCGTTCCTCTTGCTTGATGCACACCTTGCAAAGCTCCTCTTTACAGAGTGTTCTATAAATCTGTCTCTCTCTGAACTCAACACAGATTTGTTCCTGTGCACTCCTTTCACTTCTGTTGATGAAGATCAACACTACGTCTCCTGAGCTTCTCTGAGGTTAATTCACCTCTGTCAATGCACTCCTTGCGGACTATGTGCACTCCTTGCACTCAAAAACTCAAAGAAGAGAAGCAATTGAAACTTATTCAATTCTTCACCAGTTCATACATTCAAAACATGAACGACATATATAAACATAACAATGAATGCAAATACATAAACACACAGAAAGTTCATATGCAGGAGAAACTACTTTCTTTTTATTAAGATGAATGTTAGATTACAATATGTGCAGGCTGGACTGTAACAGAGTCTCAACTCTCTCAAAACAAACTATTCTACTTCCTATTCAATGACAATACTCCTCCAGCAGCCTCATTTGGGCATGCCATGCATCTACATATACAAGAAGGTTCCTAGGGTTCCCACTGACTACCTCTCCTATTGAAGTAACAACTAAAAACTACTCAAGCTTTGTCACATTCAAGACTAAGAGTGAAACTCCCAGACCTCTCGCGATCATTCAATTTCCGAGCGTTTCTCTCTTCTTCAATCATTCGTTCAAAATGGATCTGCAGAATAAACACCAGCTTTTAGATTCATATTAATTTAAAAAGGTGCGTTATGGCGTTGAGTTGTCCCTCCACATGGGTTTGTTGATGATGCTCCTGCATCATTATGTGATATATGATATCCTTGTTTCCAACCAAATAACAACTTTTGACCTTTTAAATGACCATGAGCTCGACTTTGATCATAAACCTTTAACCCTAAATCTAAAATTTGCCATGCACATGAGTGACATTGAATAGAATTATGATAATCAAAGGAAATTGCACTTTGAAAAAAGTAAAGTTAACCTTTTCTTAAAGGATTTAAATAGTAAATTAAATCCCTAATGCCATGGACACCATTCCTATTGTCCCTACAAACGCTGAAGTTTTTTCTTTAGATGACATAGAGTTCGGGGTTAAGCAACTTGCAAATGGGAAAGCTAAGGACATTGAAGGCTACCAAGCTGAAATTTCTAAAATCGGAGGGCTTATCCTTATCCCTCACATGCACAAGCTCTTCAATTTAGCAGTCAAGCAGGGCTTCCTTAAACCTTGGATGCAAAGCCTCATTGTTCCTATTTTTAAAAATGGGGATAGAAACATTCCCTCTAATTATAGGACCATTATGATTAGCCTGATTTTAGCAAAGCTTTATGGAATTAATTTGGAAAAGAAGATCAACATTTGGCTAGAAATTCATGGTAAAAGAGTTAAAGGCCAGGCCAGGTTTAGGAGATATCATTCAACTATGGACCATCTTGTTGCCTTTAGGATCATTGCATAGGAGTTCCGCAATACTAAAACCAATTTTTTTTGTTGTTTTGTTGACTTTAGAAAATATTTTGACATGGTTCCTAGGAAAAACCTTTGGAATAGGTTGGAAGAGATAAAAGTGCCTCTCAAGTTGAGGGTTGTTGCAATAAGGATGTATGAGAACATTATCGCTAAGTTTAAAAACATCGAGGGTTGGTTGAAAGACATTAACTGCAATATTAGAGTCAAATAAGGTTGTCCCTTGTCCCCTACCCTTTTTGGCATATACATTGACAAGTTAGAAGATTGTTTGGAAAAAGCGGGTTGTGTCGGCCCTACTCTCACTGGCATAGTCATCAATCTTCTTATTTATGCCGATGATATTGTTCTTATGGCAAGGAGTCCCCATGATCTTGAAAACCAACTAAGAATCCTCAAGGATTTTTGCTCCAATATGGGTATGACTGTGAATAATGATAAGACTAAGGTCATGATTATTAAATCCAATAACATCACCTATGATACCTTTGTATATGACAACAACCACTTGGAGGAAGTGACTTCATACAAATATTTTGGAAATGATATTCACCACAAGCTCAACTGGAATTATAGAATTGAGAAAAGGATTATTGGGGGATGTAAAGCTTATTATGGGCTTGAAAACAATTGTAAATCAGTGAATCTTCAGAGTTGGGATAAGACTCCTCTTTGAGACTCTTGTTACACCTATTATTCTTTATGAATGTGAAGTTTGGGACTGTAGTATCTCTCGTGAATCTTGGAGAAAGATATAGCAAATACCAAAGAATTTTATAACCTATAATATCAAAATTAAAGGAAATACGCCTTATCCCATCCTCCTCTTAGAAACAAGCCTCTCCCCCATTGAGAGCACGACTATGACTAAATACCTAATGTATAAGAACAAGTTAAACAACATGGAAGACAAGAGGCTTCCTAAAAATGCTTCAAAATCGAGTCGTAACCACCATCGACTCAAGCGAGGATGGCATAAAGATGCCCAACCTTTGCTAAACTATTGGGGAATCATGGAAGACACCATTTTGCAGAATAAAGATACTATTAAAAATATCATCAAATCAAAAGTTAAGGAGAAAATGTGGTGTGATAAAGAGTTAGAGGGAAAAATAAAATTAAGGTATTATAAGGATGTAATCAACCCTAATCTAGAAGTTCAAAATTATCTATCTATTTTGACAAGTGTAAAGAAAAAAATAAGCATTGTTAAGATAAGAACAAATTCTCACGAGCTCCATAGTGAAACTGGGCGTTGGTCAATTCCTAAAACGTCATGGGATGAAAGAGTGTGTCACCTTTGTGACACTAAGAAGGTTGAAGATGAAAATAATTTTCTCTTAGATTGTCCAGCCTATACCCAGATTAGATCTCATTTTCAAAATATTTTTCACACTACCAACCTTTTTAATCTCTTAACTCAACAAAACTATGGTGATCTTGGAAAGCTTCTCTTAACGCTTTTTTAGCACAGAAACAAAATTCTAAAGAATCGCAAGTAATCACTTACCCTCTTAAGGTTCGATAGACCAATCCAATCTTAGTGGACGTTAATCATCATCATCATCATCAAAAAATAAATATAATATTATTTCAAAACATAAAATCTAAATATAAAATTCAAATAATGAAATTGTAAAAATCGATTAATTGTTGTCCTAAATATAAAATAAAATAAAAATAATCGAACCAAAAACCTTTTAATCAACCTTTTAATCATAGATGTGGATCCTTAACCTAAAAAAACTAGACTAAGATGTTAAATGAGGTACCCACTTTCATTTAGAGGGCTGTTGTTTTGTTTTGTATAGAGTTGCATTTGTCACATGCAATACATGGAGCATGCCGTATAATAAAATCTCCTCCCTACTTTATTCATAACCTTTCGGTGCCTACAATAAAATATTCTCCCTACTTTATCCATAACCTTTCGGTGCCTACCGTATAATAAAATCCCCTCCATATGCACGTGTAATATTCGTGAGAATCCATAGAACTCAATTCTCATATCCGTTGTATGTCGGTTGAGGGAACACATTGTGAGAGAGTGTTTTATTTCAAGTTTTCCTAATGAGTAGTAATGGAGGAATGATAATTATAGATATTGGTCGGTAAAGCGTATCACTCGCTTTAATTATCACATAAGTAGTTGAATTCCTATATTGTTGACTACTGTATGCATTAATTTTTTTCAATATAATATAAAAGATAAAATAAATAAATATCAATAACATTAAATATATTTTGTATGTAATTTAGCAAAATTTTATTGGTTTAGAGATCAAATTGTAAATTGATAATAATTTGTTTTATGTATGTGATTAAGGTTAAATGTTAATAGAAAGTATACGATTTTATTGGAAACAGTCGCAAGACGAGTTCATATTTCTTAAACCTAAGAAAACAAATTAACTATATAAAATCCAAAAACATTTGACAAGAGTGGAAATCTAACTCCTTGAGTGGCTAAATTTTATTTAAACACAATGATGTCATTGTATGTCAAGGTTTTAATATCATATTAACAAAAACTAAACCAAACAATTCAATAAATGTCTCGTCTTTATTGTTAACTAAACACCTATATACATGTCAATGTCATATCTTGTAGGCCCTCTCTAACATGTGATTGTTATCTATATCACATATTACAAATTATTACTACAATGACATAATATGCCTATGTTACATTTTCATTGCACAATAATATTTACTTTACTCTCTAGATGTATGATTTAGTGAGCATAAGTCCATTTTTAGTAGCATACTCCTTAACCTCTAACCTTTACTTATAGATACATATCTTAAACCAAAACATTAGATCAAGGCGTTCGACAAG
Source organism: Picea sitchensis (assembly GCA_010110895.2). Lineage (NCBI taxonomy): Eukaryota > Viridiplantae > Streptophyta > Pinopsida > Pinales > Pinaceae > Picea > Picea sitchensis. The sequence continues at coordinate 269,312 of SNQJ01S0003444.1, read as the reverse complement.
ATATCCACTTTCATTGGAGCTGTAGGAAAATATGGTGTCAATGCAACCAAGAAGGTTGATTGGGAATTATACCAAAAACCTTTTATTAATGGACATAATTCCTTAACAAAAACCTCAGATTGAGGGGTTCAAAAGAGTATCATGTTCATTCGATTTATCATGATCAAGAGGGTTGCTTGGGAATCAAACCAATAACCTTTTACTAACATATATTGATCCTTAACCAAAACTCTAGATTGAGGTGTTCAACAAGGTACACATTTTCATTGGAGTTGTAAGACAATATGATGTTGTTGTGATAACTGGACTACTTTGCAATCAAACCAATGACCTTTTACTAATGGATGTGTATTCTTAACTAAAAAGTCAAACCAAAGTGTTCGACAAGGTACCCACTTTCAATAAAGTTGTAGGGCTATATGGTGTTGCCATAACCAAAAAAGGAGGCCACTAGGGATTGGAATGCAATCACTCGAGCATCAGGTGGGGGATGACAACCCCCACCTAGATCCAGATCCATAAACTAAGGGCTTGAGAGGGTGGTGATAGCTAGGAAAACATAACATTCTATTAGCCTCTCTTTTATTGCCTTATGGGGGGGGCGAGGGGACGAAGACTTCATGTTGACAACAATTAGCAAATGACTTTCATGTAATTGGTATGGCCATATATTGCACAAATGAATGGGAGACATTTTGAAATCCATTGTGGAGATGGGCTGATGGTTAGACAACTAAGATGAATTTAATCATCCTCTACTCCATCTTTCACACACAAAAAATTCTTATTGACATAATTAAGGTTTGATTTGAGAAAGCAATGTATAAACAAGAGGGAGAAGAGATATAAAGAAAGAAAAGTGAAACTAGAAGAGAAGAGATATAAAGATAAAAAAGGGAAACTAGCTACAAATTTACAACGAAAGATGGGAAGAACAGTCTCTTTCAATAATTGAAATCAAGAAAATATGAGTTCTTACACTACAATGAACTCACACTCTAAACAAAGCTAAAGTTTTTCAATTTTAATTTTTTTAATAATTAAATAAAAATTCATTTTACTATAAATTTATAAATGTAAAAAATAAATAAAAAAATGAATTAAGATTTTCTTAGTCTATTTTGGTGCCATGCTTCATTGCTTCTTGAACTATTTTGAGGTCATCCCTTTCTTATCAATTTTTTAAGAACGTGCTTGTTATTATAGTTCAGATTTTATATTGGCAAAGTTTTCTTGGACTCTTGTTTATGGAAAGATGATCTTTAGGTTACTTACAAGGGTTGAAATTATAAAAACATTTTTTTTATAAAATAAAAGTTATTTTTGATTGATACACAAGTAAGTTCATCAAATACACATGCAAACCATTGAATCATCATTACTTTTCACATAATATTAATACTACCTTTTTCTACATCCTTATTAAAATTGATAAACTTTATACAAACATTTTGTGTACTTGTTAGCAAATTTCACAAACTCTATTACATATACAAATTCAATGCTTACATATACAAATTCAATGCTTCCCAGAAAAAGCCAGGTCAACATTACAACCTCTCCTCGTCTTTTGCCCCTTCTCATTTGGATCCAGTTTTATTTACTATTGATCTCATCTCTAACCTTCATGCTAGTGTTCTTGGTTCTTCATTCCTTAATTAACGCAACTTCTCACATCTCAACCTCTTTGTCTATGCCATCTTATCTTCTCTAACTACCATGTCACTCTATCTTCATCATTTGAAATGTATTACATGGTTTGTATATGAATGAAAATGCCAAAAATGTTAATACAAAAAGCAAGGTCAAAAGTGTCAATTCAAAAAGCAAGTGACAAGTGAATGTTGTTGTATGCATTAATTATGAGCAACTGAGACACTTTAACGACCATAGAGCATGTGAATGTCAATGTTGTTGTACGCATTGCAGCTTTATAGAATGGAAACTTTAACAACCGTATAAATGATGTGATCTAAAGCAACACCAAAGCATGAGTTGGATAAATTTTAGTCTTTGTATAAGAAAGAGTGACATTTTAGTTTAGTTGAATTTAATATGATGTTGATAGGTCATCAAATTTGTAAATGGGCAATGAAAAAATATGGAAAGAGTGACATTTTTGTTTAGTTGAATTTAATAGGATGGTGATAGGCCATCAAATTTGTAAATGGACAATGAAGAAATATGAAAATACAAGGAAATATTTGGTGTGAGAGAATAATTTATTATATTAAAATTTGATTTAAAAAAGTTTAAGAAATAAAAAATAAAAAAAGTTACAAGATTAAGTTTAGAGAAAAAATAAAATAAAAATGATAATATTTATTTTTCTTATTATTTAGTGTTAAGGATAAATCAAATGAAGAGAGGTAGATGCGTCACAGGGTATGTCTCCATAGAGGTTGGAGGAAATCAAGATTTAACTTTTATCTAAGGTTTTGGAAATGTGACTAACAATAAAGCAAAGGCATTGGTCCATCTCCAAGGACTAATGTTAATGAAAAATAGAGGAATTAGGCAATTTACAATGTTGGGGGATTCAACCATAGTAATTCAACATATGTATTATAAGATAGTCCCACAAGATCTATGTTTAAGAAGACTTATACAAAGAACATAGGAACTAATTGAAGGCCAAAGTAGATTGAGTTCTTCCAAGTCTTAAGAGCTCACAATTATCTAGTAGATCAACGAGCTAATGAAGTTGTGACCCTTAGTTTGGGAACAAATAGAGTAAAGGGGGGGATCCTTATATCTCTCACCATACATGAAACCAAACTTAGCAATATCAATCCACCATGCATTGATTTCTGTAAAATTGAGGCAAGTGGACAAGTGGCAAGGTTTCCAAGGGGAGACAGGATGGATCATAACTCCCAAACAAGTGACAATAATCTTGTTAGAGAGCTTCTAGCTATGGATCATTATGAGCATCGAAGCAACGAGAAATGTGTTCACATGTGGTATTAACTATTTGTTTAGAAGCAAGGCTCGCATACTGTTGGTTGTGGAGCCTGATTATATTCATGATTCAGAGGTCTTGTTTCAGCTACTTTGGACCCCATTACTTGTTTCAGCTGCATTTGGACCCCATTATCTATATCAGAAGGATCTTTTCCTACCATTGGGCAGAAAAGAAAAGCAACCGACAAGTATGAAGGATGAAGAATGGGAGATTATTGACAGAAAGGAACTGAGGACGATACAATTGTGCCTGCTAGCGTTGGTGGATTTCAATATTTCAAAAGAAATGACAATGGATGATCTGATGAAGGCATTGGCTAAACTATATGAAAAACCCTCAGCCTCCAATAAGGTATTTCTAATGAAGAGATTATTTAATATGAAGATGTCAGAAGGTGGGTTTGTTGTCGACCATTTAAATGAATTTAATATGGTTACTAATCAACTAAGTTCTGTAAAAGTGGACTTTGATGATGAGGTTAGGGCTCTTCTAATCGTGCGCTCATTTTTAGAAAGTTGGGACGACTTGGTCATGGATGTAAGTAACTCTGTCTTTGGTTCAAACACTCTGAAATTTGATGATGTTGTTGGTGTTATCCTTGGCAAGGAAATCTGACAAAAAAGAACAGGTGAGACATCAGGTAATGTGTTGATCGTGGAGAACAGGGATAGAGGAAAGAGTTTAGGGAACCACGGGAATTCTAGGAAGAGTAGATCCAAATCTAGACTAGGAAAGATAGAGTGTTGGTATTGTGGGAAGAAATGACATATGAAGAAATACTACAGAGCTCCAAAGATAAAGAGATGGACAAAAAGAGAAAAATCAGGAAGCAAATGTAACAAGTGATGTGTTACAAGATGCTTTGATTCTTTATTTAGATAATACTACTCAATCTTGGGTAGTAGATTCAGGGGCTTCATTTCATGCCACACCCCATAGGAAATATTTCCAAGATCATGTTCAAGGTGATTTTGGACAAGTTTATTTGGGTGATGATGAACAATGTAAAATTGTTGGAATTGGTAAGGTACAAATAAAGAAGAAGAATGGAAACCAATGGTTATTGAAAGAGGTGAGACATATACCATATCTGAGAAGAAATCTAATTTCAACAAGACATTTGGAAAGTGAAGGTTGTATATCTACATTTACGAATAAGGCATGGAAGGTCACTAAAGGATCACTGGTAATGGAAAAAGCAGAGAAGGTAGGTACATTGTATTTATGTATTTGTAATGTTGACTCTTCAATCTCTTTAGATTCTACAGGTGTGGATACAACACTGTGGCATCATAGACTTGGACACATGAGTGAGAAGGGGATGCAGAAACTTCACAAACAGAATTTGTTGCCAGATCTTAAACAAGTTGATTTGGATTTATGTGAACACTGTGTTTATGGAAAACAAAATAAAGTCAAATTTCTCAGGGTTGGAAAGGAGAAGAAGCGTGAAAAGTTAGAGCTCATGCATACATATGTATGGGGACCAGCTCACGTATCATCTCTTAGTGGCTCTCATTATTATATTACTTTTATTAATTATGCAACTAGAAAAACTTGGGTTCATTGCATTCGACAAAAATCTAATGTTTTTGACACTTTTAGGAAATGGAAAGCTTTGGTTGAGAATGAGACAGGACAAAAGTTGAAGTGTCTCAGATCAAACAATGGAGGTGAATACTTCAACAAGGAGTTTGATGATTATTGTTCGTACCATGGGATTCATAGATAGAAGACAGTTCCAGGAACACCACAAGAAAATGGTGTGTCAGAAAGGATGAACGGGACAATCATGGAACAGGCAAGGAGTATGAGATTGCATGTTGGGTTGCCCTTACAATTCTGGGAAGATGTTGTAGATATTGTTGTTTACTTAATAAACAGAGGGCCTTCAAGCTCCTTGGATGGTGGCATTCCAAAGGAGGCATGGACAGGTAAAAGGGTAAACTACTCATTTTTGAAGACTCTCAGTTATGAAGCATTTGTCCACATTGATAAAGAAAATAGAACAAAGCTTGAGGCAAAATCCAAGAAGTGTACCTTTATTGGATACAATGTTAATGGTTTTGGTTATCTCTTATGGGATTATGAAAATCATAAGGAGTATAGATATGGCATTCAATGAAAAGGCCATATACAGTTGCAGGGAAAGAAACATGAAAAAGAAAACACATAATACAGAGTGCTTGATGAAATCAAAGAAAATGAAATTCCAAAGGTACCAAAAAATCAAAATGTACAACAACGAGAGCAACATGAACCTCAAACTACTACAAGTGTTGTTAGAATATCTACCAGGTTAAGTAGACCCCCTGAACGATACTTTCCTTCATTGTATTATTTATTGTTGGTTGACTTTGGTGAACCGGAAATCTATGAAGAGGCAATGCAGGTAGACACTAAAAATAAGTGGGAGCAAGGCATGAAAGAGGAAATGAATTCCTTGGTAAATAACCAGACTTGGGACTTGGTTCAGTTGCCTGTAGGAAAAAGAGTATTGCATAATAAATAGGTTTACAGGTTGAATGAAGAAGATGGAGGCAAAAAGTGGTACAAGGCTAGACTTGTTGTAAAGGGGTTTGCACAAAAGAAAGGTATATATTTTGATGAAATATTTTCTCCTGTTGTTAAAATGAATTCAATTAGGACTATTTTAAGTCTTGTGGTAGTGGAATATTTGCATCTTGAACAATTAGATTTAAAAACAACTTTTCTCCATGGGGATTTGGAGGAAGATATTTATATGAAGTAGCCACAGGGGTATGGGGTCAAAAGGAAGGAAAATATGGTATGAAAGTTGAAGAAAAGCTTGTATGGCCTAAACCAAGCTCCAAGGCAGTGGTATTTGAAGTTTGACAGGTTTATGACAAAACAAGGTTACAATCTGTTTATTTTAAGAGGCTCGAAAATGGAAACTATATTATTTTGATATTGTATGTAGATGACATGCTTGTTGCAAGGTCTAACATGTAGGATATAAATATGTTCAAAAAGAAATTAGCTAATTCATTTGTGATGAAGGATTTGGGTGCTGCAAAGAAAACAATTGGTATAAGAATAACAAGAGACAAGAAAAATCACAAATTGATATTGTCTCAAGGTGAGTACATAGAGAAGGTGTTGGAGAGGTTTAGAATGCATAATGAAAAACCAGTTAGTACACCTTTGGAAATTCATTTCAAATTAACCAAGGAAATGTGTTCCAAGACATAGGAGTAGATACAATACATGTACAGGGTCCTTATTCATCAGCAATTGGCAGTTTGATGTATGTTATGTTGTGCACAAAATCATATATTGCACATGCAGTGGGAATTGTGAGCAGGTATATGAACAATCCAGGTAAAGAACATTGGGAGGAAGTAAAGTGGATTCTCAGGTATTTGAGAGGTACTTCTACTCATGAGTTATGTTTTGGACGTTCAAACATTGTTCTATAGGGATATGTTGATTCATATATGGCAGGTGATAAAAATAACAGGAGAAGCACCACAGGGTATGTTTTTACTATAGGTGGAACAATAGTAAGTTGTATTTCGAAACTACAAAAGGTTATTGCACTTTCAACAACAGAAGCAAAGTATGTTGCTGCTACAGAGGCTAGTAAAGAGATGATTTGGTTATAGAGGTTTACAGAGGAATTGGGAAAGGAGAAGGATAATAATAGTATGTACTATGACATCCAAAGTGTCATTCATCTTACAAAGAACTCAACCTTCCATTCTAATACTAAGCATATACAACTCAGGTACCATTTCATACAACTCACAACAACTCCACTGTTGTTGTACCTGTGGAGTTGTTGTGAGTTGTATGAAATGGTACCTGAGTTGTATTGTGACTGTGTATGTGAGTGAATATTGTATTATGAGAGAGGAGACTATGAGAGAAAGAAGAGAAAGTTACAACAGGTATTGTGTAGGTTGTATCCCTTCATTTGTTGGATAATAATAAAAGGAAGGACCTAAAAATTTCTCTAGTGGACGTAGCCCACACTGGGTGAACCACATATATCTGTGTCTCTATTGTATTGTGTATCTTTTGTGTTTTATTTATGCATTTGTTTTATTTTATTTCTCTGCGATCCTATTTCTATAACACATACTTATTTGCCTCTATGTTTGTGAAGGGAGAGGACAACACTAGACCACCAAATTAGACTCCCATCTTCGGGACTAGAGTCTACTTTTGAAAGATTTAAGCTAATATCAACATGTGTTGAGTGGACTAGGTGAAAAGATGTCAAGTTGCAGTTACAATATTGATCTATATACACAGTACAAGATAATAGAATTAATAAAGAGTGTTAAGAAGAATTCTTACTAAATAACATAGGCACAAGTTGCTTTGACTCTAACAATTTAAAAGTATGACATGAATATTTAAAATACAAAATGACCATAAAAACACAACAAAATAATAGGTAGTGTTCTTATAAGGCTTTAGAAATGATTGCAATTTCAAAAGACCAACTCAAAGAATAAGATAGACAGATATCTTGACATTTTAATGCTTTCTTAATAATTTAAAAAACAACCATATTATATGACTAATTATATGTTCAAATACCAACAACAAATGTTAATATTACCAAATCTTCATGTCAATTGTAACCATTCCCATCTTATTCACCATAATTATATGATACATTAAGAAATTAATAAAGCACTAGCATAGATCTTCATTAGGCTGACATTTGGATTGACATGGTTCTTCGTACTCCTAGTTTTGGTCATAACATTTTCGTCTCATTAGGTTGACATTTGGATGAATATAGTTATTTTCGACAAAATTGTCACATCATATGGATGAAATCATTGGCGATATATATGGGATCCTTGTAAAACTATAACTACCATCCTTTACTTTAACACCCCATTTGTTAATATTGGTTGATTTTAATTATGTGGAAATAAAATAATAGATGAATATACCAATTTAATGATAATTGTTAATGAATTGGAATATATAAAACAACTACAAACTAGAAATGACCTATTAAGTATAACAACAATAGAATTGAAAATATTAATAGCAAACTAAAATGTTATTACATCAAATCAAATATTTACATTTTGATAATTAGTTATCATTTATTTTGTTAATTAGTTGTTATTTATTTTTGAAATTTTAATAAAAGAAAATTTATGTTTAATAAATTGGTAAAATTTATTTTTAATAAAAAAATTATTAGAACTTCTCTTTAATAAATTGGTACAGATTATTTTTAATTAAATTTTGATGGAGCATGGATTTGTGGTATCTTTCATGATTTCTAAAGTTATTATTGAATCCAAATTTTGATGGAGCATGGATTTATGGTATCTTTCATGATTTCTAAAGTCATTATTGAATCCAATATATGCATTAGGGATCTTTAATAAATTGGTACACTTTTTCTTTAATTAGATTTTTATAAAACAATATTAGAGATTTGTAATATCTTTCATGATTTCTAAAATCATTGTTGAAGTAGGGATTTGTGGTATCTTTCATGATTTTTAAAGTCATTATTAAATCTAAGATACAACAAGAGTCATGAAGTCAATGGAAAAAGTAGAAGACAAACAAGCAACCTATGTATGAAAAGCCCATTACAACCATATAATATGTAAGAAATTGAATAGCTCTTTCTTCATTTCCCGTTTGTCTCTTATGATGGACCTTCTCGCATTAGGTCTAATATAAAGTATATGAATGGAAATTTTGATAGGAATAGTATGATTGAGGAGATGCGGACAAATGCACTCTCTCTACTTTGGTTTAAGACCTCTATGTGGTATCTTCATACTCATTTGAAGGGGATTTTCATGGTGCAAATTTTTTATGTTATTAATTTTATATTAATATTAATAATAATTATAATTTTTTTTAAATAGTTGTACACATTTTATTATGGTGCAAATTTTTTATGTTATCAATTTTATATTAGTTATAATTATAATTTTTTTTTAAATAGTTGTACACATTTTATTATGGTGCAATTTTTTTATGTTATCAATTTTATATTAGTTATAATTATAAAAAAAAAAAAAAATAGTTGTACACATTTTATTATATAATGTTAGTTTAGTTTAATTTTATTAATAAAAATAAAGTGAATTCTTAAAATTATAAATATTTAAATATATATATTTAACTTTTATTTAAAACATATTTAAAAAAAAAATCTTAATATGATATGTTATAGTAAGCTAATTTTATAGTAAATAATTTCTTTTTATTTACAAATTTAACATAAACTCAATATTATAAATCTATGCATGATAATAGTTTTGTTATGATCTAAGTTTTGTGCATGTAAAAATGATGTTGTAGAGGTATCGCTTAATTCGAAATCGGTTCAAATTACCAAAAATTTGATCAAGGTTCTGAATTTGTCGAGTCGAAGCTTCTAGAGGTATACAAAGAAACTTCGAACAAGCAATCCTAGATAGTCTATATGAATCAAGGTTTCATCAAATTCATGTTGAAAGGGGGTGACCCTGAGCTAATTACCAACTAGGGATTGAACATGTACATGTGTGTTTATTTATTATACATATTTTCCTTTTAGTCACCTCTACTTGGTCATGGGTGGAGGTTCTCTTCTAAACATACCTTCCACCCTCCATTTCATGGAAAGCAACAATCTGAGGGGATAAATTACCACGAGCTATAGAATTTGACTTTAATTAGATGCTTGTGTGAATTGAGTTCTTTATTTTCTTTGGAAACAACACATTGATCTATCATATTTAGCCATCACAATCCTACTCGATCTTTTTTATGGCATGGTGACGCATTAATCCATGCCAATCTATCCATGCAGATTATTATAGTGCAATCTCACAAGATTCCAATGAAGATGGACCAGGTACAACAAATGTTGGATCACTAGGAGGATGCCCCACGTACGATGAGTTGAGAGTCATCAATACCTCCTCAACCTACCTTTACGCAATCACAGTAGAGTGACTATCATAGGGCCATAAGATTGGTTAGACAGTGACAAGAGTGGGCTCGCAATGTATTCACTCCTACCGCATAAGGTGAGGAGTTTCCTTCTTTGACCCTTGTTATTTCTAAGGAGCCCAAGCCCCCTAAGGCTAACAATGGATGGGATCCACCCCTTGAGGAGTTTTCCATAGTTACTAGTTGCAGCTAGACCCTAAATGATCATGATAAACCCCACCTAAGTATTATTATTAATACCAACTTTTTAATGCACCCGTGTTTTATACATTATATATGAATATTTTTATTTAATTTAATTAGTTTATTTTTTATTAATTTTTAATTAAAAAATTAAAATTAGAAAAATCAAAATCAAAATAATATTATCTCAATAATAAATACATTATTATAATATGTAATATTATAATTTAAATTAATTATTTTTTATTTTTATTTTTATTTTTATTTTTTTAATTAAACAACTTAAAACCAAACAAATAAAAAAAATCAAAATAATAAATACATTATTATAATACGAGATAAATACATTGTCATAATACCTAGAAAAATAGGTACTAATAATATATATCAATAATATTAAATATACTTGTCATGAAAATTGGGAAAATAAAAGTGAAAGGGAATATAAAATTTATATTTAAATGAAAATTTAAAAGGCCCATCTCATGAGTGAATCTTAAGTCGACATGGATCTCGAATGAGATGACATAATTTCCATAGGCGTAAGATGTATTATCAAATGGCATGTCATAGCTCCATTGTTACGTATATTATTTTTTTAAATGAAAAGTATAAAATGGAAATTATTTATTTTTCATTGACATGTAAATATAAATGTTGAATAAGTTTAAATCTTACATTGTATTAATATAATTATGATGTTTTATAATATGTTAATGTAATTTGATTTATAATAATAATAATAATTTATTTTTATGGTCACGATTAAGTTACACCAAATTAGTGTATGAGATTTTATTGTTTGTGAGACAAGGGATTCTCTTCTATTCAACAATAGTCTATGGAGGTATACATACCCTACCCCCTTCTGGATTTGAACTTGTGATCTCTTAAGAAGAAACACATGTTCTTAATTATTAGACCCACTCAAATTATATGAATGATTTAATTTGTAAATAAAATTAAAAAAAATATGTGTAACTATTTTTTAAAATTAAAAGATAAAATAAATATATTACAATTTGTTAAAAAATATTTATTTATTTATTAAATTATAAAAATAATAAAATAAATAATACATTATAACAATTATACATTTTAATGTAATGTATTTTTACATTAATTTTTAATTTTTATAGGAAAGGGATTTCTTCTTGGAGTGGAACATGAGGAATTATGTTTTTATCACAAAATTATAGTTTAAAATTCAAAGTTGGAATTGGCTCTAAATCAAACAACTATTGTGAATTGATGGTTTTCAAATTGGTTCAAAAATAATGAGTTTTACATATTCAAATATATGGTGATTATCTTCTTATTAGTCTCTGTCATGGGACTATAGCAATGAGTTTGTTTTTGATGTGACATTGATGTGGTATTAATTTGTCTTTTACCATAAATTTGTGTATGGAATGTAATATTTAACATAGGGAAACAAATATATATTTTTGGATATAATAAAAATATTTGTGTTTCTCATTTTTAATTGGTTGATAGAATTGAAGTGTTATTGCTCCCTTCACGTCTTTCGATATGTAGAATTAATTACATAATCAATGAATTTCACTAATCACCACATCTAAATATAAAAAGTTGTACTATGTATTTATTATTATATTTATTATCTAATATATTATTTATTATTATATTTATGAATATTATAGTTCCATTGAGCTTATTGTTCATTATACATTTTGAATAACAAACAAGCCTCAGTTATTATCGTTTGACAAAAAATATTCATTACTTGTGTATTTAGTAATATTAAGTTTCATTGTTCAACATGTATTTCCCAACTAACTCGGCAGGGACTGCGTTGCCATACAACCCTTGTTATATAATAGATGTACAAGAAAATAACATTAAAAAAAATTATTTTACAACCCCTATTAAATAAAATACAATAATTATTACCAACTTTCTCACAAATATCTTTTTCACACATCTATAAAAACACAAAAAAGATAACCGATAAACTTTCCAAAACTAAAATAAAGTTTGATCGAGAACCCAAATGGTATCAGTTCAAGAAGAGGGGAACACTTTTGATTGTACACAATTTCGTTTTTTCTTATATTTCTATTTTTTTTAAACTTGAAAATCACTACTAGATAAGAGAGAATACATGTACACTTCTAATATTTAAATGATGATAGAATACTTCCTAAAAACATATTAAATATTATATGTAAAGTAGAATGAAAAAGTATACGAAAAGAAAAACTAAAAATACTATTTAATACATATACCATGTTACATTGTAATTTTATCTTATGGAAAAGAATATATATATATATAATTTGAAATTAAAAAAAAAAAAAAAAAAAAAATAATAGTAATAAATATGTTTTTAAATAATTTGAAATTTAAAAACTTAATTTTAAAAATAATAGTAATAAATATGCTTTTTAAAATAAAGAAAATTTATGCATCCCTTCCATACAACAAAGCACTTAATGAACATTTATTTTGGTTCATTAAAAAGTTCTTAAAATACATGTTGGAGCAACAAACCCACCTTAACTTTCGGACCTTTTAAGGTAAAACTATGGTTTAGTTATCACTTTGGGACTTGTTCCATGACACTTTCTCCCTATAATAATTTGGGTAGAACGGAGAAATTGTACAAAATTTTATGAATTTCATGTGGACTGTGTATAAATTCTTTCAAATAAAACATAAAATATAATAATATAATAATTTGGGTAGAACGGAGAAATTGTACAAAATTTTATGAATTTCATGTGGACTGTGTATAAATTCTTTCAAATAAAACATAAAATATATAAATAGTTGAAAATTTTAAAAAAATTATGAATTTCATGTGGACTTTTTACGAATTCTTTCAACTTTCATGTGAAACATTTTTGCCTAAGATGTCCATTTACAATTTAATCATTTAGGAAGTATTAGTAATGGAAGTATGATGGTTACATTAAAATATGATTACCTAAGTGTTAAGATGCACATTTACAATTTAGTCATTTAGGAAGTACTAGTAATGGAAGTATGATGGTTCCATTTAAAATGTGAAGTAACATGCGATTATTTTATGTGGACATTTTACAAATTCTTTTAAATTTTCAAGATGCACATTTACAATTTAGTTATTTAGGAAGTATTAGTAATGGAAGTATGATGGTTAGTTAAAATGTGATGATGGTTATAATTAAAATGTGAAGTAACATGGAGTTATAAATTGTTTATTTAGAAAGTATTAGTAATGGAAGTATGATGATTATATTTAAAATGTGAAGTAACATAGAATTATTTTATGTGGACGTTTTGCAAATTTTTTAAAATATTTTTAAATTTTCATGTGGAACATAATTGTGTAGATGATAATATGTCCATTTACAATTAAGTCATTTAGGATGTTTTAGTAGGAGTAAAATATTTGCATTTAAAAAGTGGTGGTGGTGGTGGTGATGATGATGATGATGATGATGATGATGATGATGATGATGATGATGATGATGATGATGATGATGATGATGATGATGATGATGATGATGATGATGATGATGATGATGATGATGATGATGATGATGAACAACTAAGTCATTTGCGATGTTCTAGTAGGAGTTTAAAAGTGGATTTATTTTATAAAACTATTTTACTTTCATGATTAAGTTTCAAAAAATGATGATGACGATGATTTAACTGCTAAAGTCGTCTACGGAGGTGTACATACACTACCCCCTATGGATTTGAACATGTGACCTCCTAGGAGGAAACACATTTTCTTAACCATTAGGCTAACTCAAATTGTACCATATAATATATGAATATGTTTGTTAATTGGATCCGACTTGTGCGGCTGTGGGATGGAGTGTTATCCTCCCCACCTAGGTTATATTCATATATCTTAAAAGTATTGAGTTTAATTTAGTAATTTAGGTAGAAGGAGTTAATTTAATTTAATAATTTAGGTGAAAAGATTGAATGGGCTCTTTATGAGCCATGAAATATCTTACTCTTAATAAATGTTAAAAAAAACACAAATAAATTGTAAATACTTCAATTACATCACAAATCATTAATTAAATTGTAAATACTTCAATTACATCACAAATCATTAATTGGTGTAAGCATAACATTAAAAAAAAAAGTCTAAGTGTGAAATTTAAATGATAGGTATTGTGATATTGATAATTACTCTTTTTTTAAAGTAAAATGGCTAGCAGATGTATTAAAAGAAAAGAGTTAATACAATTCAAAGAGTCTTATATCATGGATTCAAATTTTCCAAAAATTGTAAAAAGTGTACTTGCAACATGCATTGTTCTTGCATTTTTCTTCACAAAACCAAAAAACCTACACTATAAATTTTAATACACTCACCTAGCAAAAGTAATGATTAACAATACATAAAAAATTGATTCTTTTAATGGAAACCATGCTCACTATGGGATTCTTGCTTGATGTTTTCTTTGGATTCCAAAGCTACCACTTCAAATTCCATCTCTTCATGAGTATGTTCCTCATGAGTATGTTGGACTGTATCTTACTCCTTGGACACTGCCTTAAAAGACCCAACTGAAACTTTTGGAGCAGAAGTCATAGAGTCTAAGCTCCTAATTAGTCCTAAGACTAATTGAAATTGCATGTTATGGTTTGTTGTAAGCTTCTCAATTTGTTTTCCTTGGATGATCACCTTTGCTTCCAATTATGCATTTCTAACAAGTGAAGCTTATAACTAAGAGGACACTTGTTGTTAAGTTGTGATATCGCTACTTGAAGATCCTCATTGACACACAACTTTTCTTAGTACCCAATCAATGTCTGCAATTTTTCATGGAGCATGGAGGTTAGATTGGTAGCGGCCATCCATGATGAAAAAGGATAAGCATGTTGCTACAGAAACACAGTGAATACCAAATGGAGACCACCCAAAATAACAAGGGTAAACATAATCAATACAATACCAAAATTCCCAAAGCGTGCCAATACCATAAGAAAGATCATGGAGAATAAGAACCAAAGTGAATAAACACTACCCAATATCACACTAATAAATAGATCCAAGAACCTATACATTAAAGGTGACCCAAATTTACTAAACAATAGATCAAGGCTCGATCAGACCTCAAAAAAGGCTCAATTTGGTCACATAATAGAATAAATATTAGAATGAGAGAACATTGCCCCATGCAAACCAAAATAATCTCACCTTTGTTGCAAGGAGCCATCTTGTCATCAATTGGGTCTAGCCCACATGGTTATGGGATGGAGTGTTATCCTCCCCACCCAAGTTCTATTCTTGTAAGTGACATGTTGAGTTCATAATGAATATATTGTTGTAATGACCTCAAGCCCTATCGTTGACATGGCCTTGTGCCCTGGAGAATCTAGGGTTTATGTTCGGTACCATCCTTAGAATAAGGGGAAGTGCCTAAGGTTTTTTCCCTGGGATATCTTACCTAGAAAAAAAGGGAGCCATCTCATTGCCCTTAATTGTACTCCGTTGACTAAACTTGAAGGCATCAATGTGAAGTATGGGGGGGATGGAGAAGTTATAACCCACTTCATGTGAAATAATGAGCCTCTCCACTTGTCAATTAATTTGAGTTGCACTCCATTCATAATGTTTGGATAGATTAGATTCATGGGAGATATTCTATGATAGAGTCCCCTTCATTTTGACTCAACAAACATTGGTCCAATAATTTTCCAATGTTTGCCATGGATTTTTCTTGATTGTTGAGAAATTGAAGGACAAAAAAACTCAAGAGAGAAGACAGGTAATGTGAGCAAAGAAAAGAGGAGGTGCAGGGGAGGACGTCAAGGTTGGGAGCGAAGGGGGTTAGAAAAAAGAACAAGGGAGTACACAGAAAGTATGAGGATGATTGGGAGAGAGAGAGAGAAATAAAGGCCAGGGGAGGAGGTCGATAAAAATGCAAGGTACCGATGGGATGAGAGTCGATCAGGAAGGTTCTTGTATGCCCAAGAGTTGTCATAACTGGCAATGAAAACATCCAAAACCCGAAGAGCACGGAGGGATGATCAGAATGAAAGGGAGTTAGCTCAGTATTATAAGGTACCAGATCTATTATAATAGCCGAAAACATAAATATTGCAGAGAATAACAACGGAACAACATAATATATGAAACCACAAGACCAAAATAATGCCTTTATTGATAGGAAACAATGTTCACTTGCCTCTTCGAGAGGGAAACCTCCAGCAAAGCAACACTATATTCCAATAATTCTCAAGACAAAACTTCTCATACCCTCTACCCCTATTTATACTAGATTTGTCTACCCAAAAGAACAATCTAGAGGAAGACCCTTCTAAAAGCAGAAGCTTCTATTAGGTATTCTTACATTTGACTTATTCTTATTTATTACTAGGACTTATTAATATCAACCTTTATTACATGGAAATATATTATTCTACCTACATGAGGGATTAGGGAGGTTAGGTCCCTAACATGCCCTCCCCCTTGAAGAACAACCTTGTCCTCAAGGCTTGAGATGAGGAAATTGTTGTAGAATGGTGGTCGGCTCCCGGGTGGCATCTTCTGGATTTGTATCTTTCCACTGGACCAACACTTGCTTGATGGTGCACTAATGGAGACGACGCTCTCGTTGTTACAAGATTACTTGTGGCTGCAACCATATGGAACCTTCTTCATCCAACTCAGGGAGACTGGTTTGATTTTGGCACTTAGTTCTATTCACCTTCTTTAAGCAGGAGACATGAAAAACATGATGGAGCTTAGAATGTCTAGGTAGAGATAACTAGTAGGCCACCGATCCCACTCGCTTGAGCACTATATAAGGACCATAAAATTTGGGAGCAAGTTTCTAACATGTTCAACTTTGAGTAAAGTATGCTTATAAGGTTGCAATCAAAGAAACACTTGGTCCCCTTCAGCAAATTGACGTTCAAAATGACCTTGATCTACTTGTTGCTTCATGTGATTCTAAGCCATGACCAAATTGTCTTTGAGGGCATGAAGAATAGCCTCTCAGACTGTAATATTTGTGTCAACCTCCTGAACCTTCGAAGCACCTAGCATGTATGAGAGAACCAATGGTGGATTTTGGCCATATACTACTTCAAAAGGAGTCATGTGAGTAGTTATATGGTAAGATGTGTTGTACCACCATTCAACTAGGGGTAACCACTGAGCCCATCGATTTTTCCTCTCAGATGCAAAACCCCTCAAATATGTTTCCAAACACTTGTTAACAACTTCAGTGTGGCCATCCGTCTGGGGGTGATAGGTGTTGTTGAGATGCAATTGTGTGCCCTAAAGCTTGAACAATTCTTTCCAAAAATTGTTGGTGAAAGTGGGATCTCTGTCAGAGACAATACAATGAGGCATGTCGTGAAGCTTGAAGATATTATCCATGAATATTTGATCCATTTTGGATGCGGTGAATGGGTGTTGAAGAGCACATAATTGAGCATATTTAGAAAGGCAATCGACGACCACCATGATGACTGGCTTATTACCCAATTTAGGTAAGCCAACAATGAAATCCATAGAAACATCTCTCCAAATAGTAGGGGGGTCGGAAGCGGTTGGAGTGTGCTCGTAGCTTTGACTGTTTCTCCCTTGTTGCATTGAAAAACCTCACATTTAGCCACAAAGTTGTGGATGACCTGTTTCATACCATCCTAGAAAAAATAATGTTTGACCCGTTCATAGGTTTTGGTAAACCTTGAATTCTCAGTTGGAGGTGAAGCATGAACCTCATAAAGCACCGTGGATTTAAGTTGTGACTATTTTCTTAAATAAAAACAACCTTTGTAGTGAGTCTCTTCATTGTGCCAAGAGTACCCTAGAGAAACTAGAGAATTGTGTTGCAATTGGTGGATCATGCTAGAAATTTTGGGGTCTTGCAACCATTTCCGACGAAGAAATTGGAGCCAATTTGGTACAATAAAGGAAAGGGAGAAAAGGGACCCGACTTCTTCATACTTGCATCTACAACTACATTTTCCTTTCTCTTCTTGTAAATGATCTCGTAATCATAGCCAAATAGCTTGGTCACCCATTTTTGTTGCTAAAGTGATCAAATTCGTTGTTCTAGAAAATACTTGAGACTCAAATGATCAATTTTAATTTGGAAGCATTGTCCCAATAGATTAGGACGCCAAAGATCCACAACATGCATAATAGCTAATGTTTCATTTTCATAAATGGATTGGCCCAAATTTCTCTTTGAAAGATGTTTTCTAGTGAAGGCCAAAGGCCTTCCATCTTGCCTGAGGACGACCCCAATTCCTTTCCTGGAAGCATCACATTCCAGTACGAAAGTCTTTGCGAAGTTTGGAAGTGTTAGGACGGGGGTTGAGCACATAGTGTCATTCAAGGCTTGGAAGGAGTGATCAACAACTAGAGTCCAAGTGAAAGCAATTTTTTTAAGGAGAGCAGTGAGAGGAGTTGCAATTTTTCCATAATTCCGAACAAAATTTAGATAATATCTCGTTAAACCTAGAAAACCACACAAGATATTAAGAGTTTTAGGGCGAGACCAATCCTGCATAGCTTCAATTTTCTTAGGATCCACCCATACACCATCATTGTCGACAATATGACCCAGGTACTCCACTTCTGAGGCTCCAAAGGCACATTTAGATTGTTTGAGGAAAAGTTGGTGCTTAGATCGTAGATGGAGAACTTGATTCACATGGGTGAGATGGGATGTCCAAGTTTTACTATAGATGAGAATATCATCAAAGAAAACTAAGTGTTAATCAATGTAAAAGATAAAACAGAATATCAATAATATCAATACTTTATATGTAACTTAGTGAAATCTTTTTGGATAATAGGTTAAATTGTTATCAAGGTTAGTATATGATTTTATGTATGAGATTAAGGCTAGATGCTAATAAAAAGTATATGACCACACTTAAAGTAGTCTCATATGGATTCTATTTAGGTTGAAACCGTCTTTTTGGTCTTAGAGTATGATTTAAAAACTGATTATGATTGGCTAAAACCTCATTTTCCTTAAATTTAAGAAAATAGATTAATGACCCAAGATGCGAAGGTACCTAACAAGAATGGAATTATACCGCCTTATGTACCAATAACAAATTATTTTAGGTGGTCAAAATCTTAAGATTATATTAGCAAAAACTAAACCAATAACTTTAAATGTTATACAGTTTTTCCTATTTAAAAAAAATTAACTTAAGAAATCATAAAATATATTCATGATTTGTATGTAAATTAGTCTAGATCCATTTTAACCCCAAATCTATCAAGCGTTGAAAGAGAGGGGTCAAATCTCTCAAGGTACAAACCTTTTTAGTGAAATCTTCGTGGGTAAGAGGTTAAATTGTAATCAAGGTTAGCATATGGTTTCATGTATGGGACTAAGGTTAGATGCTAATAGAAAGTATATGTCCACACTTAAAGTAGTCTCAATGATAACTACAAGGCGCATTGACTTTCTTATGGAGGATGAAATTGCCTTTCTAGTATTAGAGTATGATTTAAAACCGATTATGATCGCCTAAGAACTCATTTTCCTTATATTTAAGGAAATAGATTAACGATCCAAGACCGAGAGGCATCTAACAAGAATGGAAATCTACCCCCTTACATACCAATAACAAATTATTTTAGGTGGTCGAAATCTTAAGATTATATTAACAAAAACCAAACCAATAACTTTAAATATTATACACATTTTCTTATTTAAAAAAATAACTTAGCAAACCGTAAAATATATTCATGATTTGTATGTAAACCAGTTTAGATCCATCTTGACCCTAGATCTTTCAAGTGCATGGAGGATCAAAGTTCTCAAGGTGCAAACCTGTTTTAGAGTGCAAAACTTGAGAAAATGTTTATACCTCAAGAGATTTGATCCCTCTTGACACTTGATAGATCCGAAGTTAAGATGGATCTAAACTAGTTTACTATTATTTTATTATAAAAATACAAAAGAATATACATACTTATTCATAGATACCATCGTTAAATGCAATATATGATCCTTAGCTCATGTCTCCCAGCACCATATTGACCCATGTTGTTGCTTATAGTATCAGTTTTTGAAATTTGTTTATTATGTCTTTGTTGGATATACAGTGTGAGAATGTGTGAATGTGTACACACACATTTCTGATGGGAATTCAGAGAGGGCTTCGAGGTGGTTAATATTGATATCTGATCATATGGGTGTAACGAATTTCGGTGTTAAAGAGTGCAAATCAATGGTTTCAGGGGTTTCAATCATGGTTTTATTGTTCCTACTTACTTACACCATTCAATACAATTTAACGACCATAGAGAAACTGAATGGTAAATTCGAAAATTTAACGACCATAGAGCAGGTCAAGGTAACTTTAACAACCGAAGCAAAGGAGTTTACTAAATTTTAATCGTCGTATAAGAAAGAGGGACATGTTAGTTTAGTTGAATTTATTATAATGTTGATAGCTCATCAAATTTGTAAATGGGCAATGAAGAAATGTAAATAGAGAATGAAATGTTTGGTGTGAATTTAAAAAGAATACAGATTTGTAATAAATGGGTAATGATGAAATATAAAAGGAGAATGAAATGTTTGGTGTGAATTGGGAAAGAATAATTTATTCGATTTAAATTTTGTTTTAAATAAAAAATAAAAGATAAAGGTATAAGATTAAATTTAGTGAAACATTTAAAGAAAATGATAATAAATATTTTTTTTAATATTTAATTTGAAGAATAAATTAAATGAAGGGGTAGATGTGGCATACATTAGCGTCTTCATAGATGAAATTAGGAATTTTCACTTGGGGTCATGGAAATGTGAGTAATAATAAAGAAAATTCATTGGCTCTTTTCCAAGAACTAATGGTGATGAAATTAGAGGAATCAAACAATTTACAGTGTTGGGGGATTCGATCAAAGTAATTCAACATATGTATTATAAGACGATCCAACAATATCTATGTTTAAGAATACTTATACAAAGATCATATGAGCTAATTGTATTATAGACCTTTTTTTTAACTACGTAACATTTTCAATTTGTAACATGATTTTTGAACATGTGTACCAAAGTGTAGTGGTTTGTTCTATGTAGGTCTTTGACTCTGAAAAAATATTGCCTTAAAACAACGAATATGATGTTTTTTGGAGACAACATTTCATTGCCCTTGAATTCCTACATTTCAATCCTTAAAATATCAAAATATGGAGTTCAAAGCTTCTTAATTTGAGCATTCGGTCAACATCATAAATAACTTACAATAATCAAATGCTTACACATTTCTTTCAATCCATTTTGATGCAACTAAGGTACCCCCAAAGGAGGTATTGACTACCAAAGGGCACAATGGATAGATAATTCCCTTCAGATCTTACATTGAACTTTCATGTTAACACTATCACCAATATTCTTCTCTAGCAACAATCACTTACAAGTCCATAGCTTGGCTTGTAACTCACCATATTCTTGGTAGCTCTCTTCATCCTTGGAAACTCATGTTAGTTTCACAATCCATTCAACACTTTGCATACCCTCATAGAAACTACTCTCTCCACACAAATATTATTCTCGGAATCATCTTCTTGTATCAACATGCATATTCATAGTGTGATATCCCCATTTCTAATCCCCGTGAATTATAATGTAATTGTATAAATGTGAATAAGGCTAGTGAGTCGATGTGTTTGGGTGAAGGGCCCATATCAATTTAATGTGGTCGAGGGCCGAATTGCATATTATGAACATTGAAATAATTAATAAAAGTAATAGTCGTTGGTTGTGATACGAAAGAGATGAAGAATGATGGGGGGCTATGATTCCACAAGAGAGAGGGGTGGAAGGGGAATTATTCATGGGTATTAATCGAACACACATTCTTGAAATTATTATCTTTGTGTATAACCTTCTATTTGTTGATTGAGTGTATGAGAAGCCAATCATTTCAACTCATGTAAGAGGGTGGGTGTGAGTGGTCACATCCCATAGTTATTGGAGAGCATGGGCTGAAGTATAATCACCCTTGAGAAGAGTGTGAGTCAAGCAAGCAAGGAAGAAAAGGAAATTCGTATGCAGAATAGGGACAGTTTTTACATGCATATTTTGGGCAGCAAAGGGAGAGTAGAGTCCTGGAAAGAATACCATCCATGGTATACTTGAAGGCAACCATTGTTCAGCTATGTTTTGTTGTGAATAAAAAGGCTTGAGTACCTTTAAAATCGGGTTGTAATCCTATGGTGTGATTTATTGTTGATGAAATATCTCAAGAGCCTTGTGAAGGTTGTTGTGAGAATTCTTGAAGCAGTTGAAAGTTCATGGATCCCAGCTGAGGAATTCCTAGCCAACCGAGTGCACAAGGAACCCTGATAAACAAATGATATAGCTTGAGGGACTCTGAGTAGTGAATGGGGTACATTCCTTCGGTAGTGTAGGTTATGGGGAAGAAAGAGCTAGAGGATTGGAACTATTGTGGGAGTAAAACCTAGGTTTGGGTGCTATTGTGTGTGGATAGTGGAAAGTCAGTGGGTCAGATATCCTTGTGGACTCATAGCCTCAGCTCGAGGGTGGCATGTTGTTGAGAGAAAATGAGGAGCAATGCCTATGGCTGGGAGGTTCATCCTTCGTTTTCAGCTAGTTGGCTATTCATTAGCAAATAAGTGTTTTTGTTATGTTCTTATGTTAATTGCGTTGTGTAAATGGTTTATTTGAATGTTGTATGTTTGTTTTTTACTTGAGAAGTTGCATTCATGTTTAATAAATGTTGTTAGGCACATTTAGAACTATATTATCGGTCAAATATGTGTGTGATATCTAGCTGGTAAGCTACATGAAAATATTTAGTTGAAATATATTAATTCTAATGTGTTTTTCACTCGTAATGATGCTTAGCTAGAGGTTGGGTACATTACAAAGTGGTATCAAAGCCTCAGGCTCAAACACTGGGATTGGATGGGCCAGAATAAGAACGAATTGGTGAAATTTGTTGTTGCAGATTTTGTATGTGACAGATTTGGAGAAAACATAGAATTTAGGGAGAAATCCCCAAATCTGTGGGCAAAAAAACTGGGTTTAAATGACTCTGGACAATTATGAGGTTCAATAGAGCAAAGCTGCAAAGTTGCAGATTGAAATTCAACCTGGAATGGTCAAAATTTGAGTTTTAATGGCCACTTGTAGAGTTACAGGCAGTTTGGCGAATCAACAGTCGAGATCTCCTTTGATCTTGAGATCGACGACTAAGATTTATCGTGATAAATTTAAATGTAACACACCCACTATCGTAATTTTTAAAAATTTTGGGTTAATCTCCCGTACAGGAGAAATCTCTGCAAACCCGTATTAGTGAAATGCCAATCCCTGACTTTATACCAGGATTCGGGGTTCCTTCTATCGGGGTTTTGACACCCACGATATCTTGACAACTACAAACACCGATCCCCGATGTGTTCCTAGCGTATTGTCTTTCCGGGCTAAGTCCTGGTCAATACGACCACAACGTTCACAGGACCACAGTCTTAAATCCTGTCGGGGCTTGGCGCCTTTCAATGTCATGGCGCACAAGTCCCCTGGACTCTCGACGCATCTTTACGCTAACTAGCCCCCTTGGTTATACTATGGTTCATGTGACCACTGACCATATGACTATAGCCGTATAACCTTCCATCGGGGTTTCGGTATTTGGTTGACTGCGATGACGCAAAACGCCTATACGAGGACTTGATATCCAGATTCCCTCCGTTCTCTCCTGTTTAACCGATACGTGTCCCTTAAATCAGCGGCTTATGATGGTGGCAAGGTTTGCTGGCGTTGCGTACAAGTGTTTCATGCCTTAAATCCGTCGTCGATTTGATACCCGGAGCATTTCGACCTTCGGTGCTTTTGCCGCGTGTCTACCGCCTGTTGTGAGCGGTACCGGATCTTATCGGAAATCGGAATCGCGATTTCACAGTCGCCTGTTCACCACCATCAGCGAAAAGATTCCGTTGCAGATACGCGTCTCGGTGCGTGGCGGATTGATTCTCGGGGGTTTGGGACTTATGATGTCCTGGCTCTCATGGCCTCGAACTTCGTTACTCGGCTTCGCGGCACCATGGATTACGACACTTTGTCCCTCAAGTAGACCGATTCGGATCTTCGTCGGAAAATCGGCGGCGTGTCGAACCCTTTGTGCACAAGTTGCGACTCAGGAACTGGTTGCGACTTTCAAAGGCTCGGGATCGGTATATGTCACGATTGTTATGGGCAACTCGAGGATCCTTCGAATCGCTATCGCGGACATATGTATGATCTTTTGTTTGAAACCGATTTGTGATCCAGACACTGGGGATCTCGACCGATCCTGCACCATGGGCCGGTCGGATCTGATAAATCGTATGGACGCTGGCAATAATGGTTCTATCCTCCCAAAATCTCCGATAATGAAAATCCCGACGCCCCCCAGCGGCCCGTGCGTGTCCTTAGAGATCAGCGGCTGCAGGATCATCCTGGAAGGACCATGAGACTTCGATTCTCGGACTCAACAAACCCGATGAATCTGTTGTCAAAGATGACTTCCCGGATATTTGACCGCGTGTCGCCAGATCAACGGTTGGGACTCTTCCTTTACACCCTAGAGTTTTTACTCCGAAGCTAGCATCTTCTGGTCGACGGTTCAGCCGGGATACGATCTAAGATCCGGGCCGGTCCGGAATCGACTCTCATGACTACCTCTACCTTAACCCTAGCGTAGTTGCTCGAGATCAACGGTGACTGGCGGGTGGTGGATCGAGATCTAATGGTCTAGGTCGTTCTTTTGATTCTTAGGTCATATGATCCCAATTTCTCGTTATGCGATGATATAGCAGGGGAAAAGGGAGCCTTGAGGTATGTAACGCTGCGTTACTTATCAGTAATGGTCTTGAAAGACTATAGATCCTCCGAGGTGATCTCATTTGTCGACTTACTTTATCTCCACAACACTACTATCTTGAGACCTCGATAGGATCGTTCCTCCTCGTACAAATTAATAAGGCCTATGCGTTCAAACCCTTATGCGGGTTGCGGGAGGACCTTTAGAGGAGGAAATCTACGTGAAGAAGAGATCCTTATGGTCATTCCATTGAGCAGATAAAGAAAGACGACTTTCCAAGAGCAGCTGGGCATGGTTAGCTCCATTTTATCGACGTAATTCGTGCATGATATCCTCTGTGATAAGCATATAACAACTTATTCGCCGTATGCATTGAACACTCTCGCGATCCTTTACAATCTCGCGGTTCTATGAGGCTAGTATCTACTCTTATAAATGAATTCCTTGCGGAACAATTTCACAGGAAAACATGTACAATCCCACAAGTCTATGAACATATAGCGACTGGCATATAGATTCCGGATGCATTATGAGCAAAACACTTATCAGAGGTAACACTAGAGGTTATGCAACTTTTGAGAGGGGTTCTCGTTTCAACCTAACCGTAGGCTTAGCGACTCCTCGCGGATTTACCACTAGCCATAGAGATGAGACCGCGATGTCACGAGACTTGCGTCTTCCTTTGTCTTCGGTGTCTAGGATCGAAGGTTGCAATCCCCCTCCTACGATCACTCACTCTGCGTGAATTACCCGAGTTCCCTCGCGTCCCCCCGCTGTCGCTTCTGCGCATACGCCTTATCCTCGCGAGGTTGCGTGTGTACCGATTACCATGTTGTCAATCATGATGGCTCTACTGATAAGCGGTTCACCTCCCCATCCTCATCAAGCCATCAACCTACCGACTTGCAAGGCATTAATTTCAGGTCTAGCTGACGCTTTTGGTTCTCCGGGCGATGGAGTCCAAATACGGTATTCAATTCTTGGTGGAGTTAACGCTTTTCCAGGTGCCCTCCACACCATCGTGGTCTTATCGCTACATCTCCATTTCGGTGATTGCATAATTCAATAATATTCGAAATCTATCATTTACGTTCATTGACCTCTTCCTGCCGGTCCATTTACATCCCATATTCGCATTTATGAGTTTGCCACATGGTCTTGGCCGGATTCGATTATGGCACAATCACGAAAAGCGGGGTGTTACAATTCCTCCCCTTAAAGGAACCTTCGTCCTCACGATGTTCTTATCACCCGACATGATTACATGTATGCGAAATTAAACAAAATCCGGACCTGTAAAATCTCATGGCATGCCTCCATTTCTAAGTAACCTCTATCGGGCCAAAATGTTTCCAGCGCACCTTGACGCAGCCGCAGCTGGTTCTATTAGGAGTTGGGTTTCCCGCCACGTCTAATATGCATTAGGATTTACGGCGGGGTACTCCCTCAGGTTCCACACGAATCACGGACAATCAATTATGATTAGCGTAAAACGCTTTTGCTTTCAATAGAAACATGGAAGCTATGCTTTACGGTGGGAGGAAGTGCTAGCCGATAGGCTACGAGTCCCCAGAATCTCAAAGGTCCACAATAGGGGTGCCAATTTGGCACAGCTTTCTGTTACAGAGAACTCATACGGAGCAGTGCGAGATATACATGATTTCCTGTTTGAAACTCTCTTGGAGTTCTCTTTGATCAGCATAGCTTTTCTATAGGTTCTGAGCGGGCAGTTGTTTTATTTGGTCACTTGTTGTTCCATTTATTACAACATGTTGGGTCCAAAAGAAATCCCTATCCGCAGGATTGCTCCAGTTGACCGGAGTATTACATTGTCTACCATAGAGGACCTCAAATGTGCTCATGCTTTAAGGATGCTTGGTAGCCGTTGTTGTGACAAATTCTCCAATGGCGGTAGTCTTCTACCATTTCTAGTAGGATTACCGCATCACATGCATACTTAACATATCTTCTAATATCGATTTACTCTTTACGTTTGGTCCATGTTTACAGCGGGGTGATAGGCGGTGCTAAACATGTTTAGTCTAAATACATCATCGTGATTTCAAGGTGGAAATTGAGTTTTTTGGTATTACCATTCGGATATTATCTCACTGAGCATGCCGTCGGTTGAAGTACCTCTTTCATAAATGGTGCAATATCTATACATGCTGAGATTGATTTATTTCAGGAATGAAATGAGCGGTTTGCTTTCGGTTTGTCAGCCACCACCATAATGGCATCGATACGATACCGGTTGGCGTTCAATCGATTAAATCCGGAGATGGTTTCCCATTTCCATTGGGATTGGTAGAGGGTCGCGATATTAATCCGGTGGGTGGCCGATGTTACGCTTTAACACGATTGGCATTCTATGCATTGGGCCAAATATTTATCTACGTCCTTCTTCAATCCCGATTAAAGCGTTTTCGGTGGTAGTAATCATTTTCACCGGGTAATCTTGGGTTACCAGTGTAGGATCTTTTATGTAATTCATCCATGATGAACCTCTTCAAATCGTCATAATCTGGAATATATAAGGATCTATTATATCTGTAGGTGGAGTAGACCTCGCCGGATCATCGGTAGCCTTAAGTATTTTGTTCCGGTAGGTTTGCTTGTTGTGAGGGTCGCATTTCGGACCGAAGGGATACGTGTCTTATTGCCTCACTGACTCGTTCTTGACATCGTCTCGGGTACTCACCGTTAGCGGTGAATTGATTTCAATGCTTACTTTAAAGGGGCACATCGTCCGGCCACCCTATTCTCCTTCCCTTTGATGTGTTTGAGTCAAAATCGAATTCACTAAGGAGAACCATCCATCTAGCTTATCTAGTATTATTATTGATCTTGGTTGATGAAACAAATCTACGTAAATCCGCGATTGATACGTCGCCAATTATACAAATTTCCTTCCCGGGATGTAATGCCTCCACATTTTAAAGCGTGCACTATGGCGACCAATTCTGATCATGAGTCACATAGTTGACCTCATGTTCATTCAATTACAGGATTCATAGGATCGCGCCTTCTGCATGGAACTCCTCAGAACCCTTCTTTGAGCATACATTTTACAAGGAAGTAAAGCTTAAATTCAACAATTTTCAACAGGGTGCATGGGTTGGTAGATGTTTCAAGGTTTGAAAAATTTCTTCACATTGTTGGTAATCTAAAATTTCAACACCCTTCTTAACCGGAGGCGGTGGTTGGATTAATAATCTTGAAATCTTTACTCATCTCCTAAGGTATCCCTTGAATCCCATGAAGGATCTAATGTAGGGTATCCTTTGGGGTAGACCATTTATCGATGAGCTTGATCTTGTCGAGGATCGCTACTACTATTGAATGAAACATGTCCCAAGTCGGTGTATTTTGAAGAGTACACTATTTGAATTGCTTGTAAGTGATGCCTGCCCGCTACTTGGAGCCTGGAATCTGGATAACCTTCATGTTCTTCTCTATTCTTAGAGTAGATTGGGATATCATCAATAAAAACTAGTACAAATTTATCTGAAATTTCTGAGCACATTGTTCATCAAACACATGAAATGGCGGGGGGCATTGGTTATTGATAGTGCCTGAAACTCTAATGGCGGGCAACCATCGCACAGTGTCGGGAAAATTCTTATGGATGTCGCTACATGATTAGGACTTGATGGTAATAGACTCAGTCAATCTTTGCAGAAATAGACGCGCCTCCCAACCGGTCGAATAGATCATCGATCACGAGCAAAGGGTATTTGTTCTTTATGGTTACTTTATTCAGTTTAATGCGGTAATCTATACACGGTCTAAGGGTGCCATCTTTCTTTTCACAAAGCCGAGGTGGGGTGCTTTCCCAGGGGACTACATGGCCCGGGTCGAAATGAACCCCATCCATCATTTCTTTCAATTACAATTTGAGTTGAACTAAATCGGGGCATGCTGTAGATGGGTGTTCTGAACCGCAGGCAACACTCACTGGTCGAGTTCTATTGAGGTCAATGTCTTCTCGGTAGACCAATTTCTTAGATACATGCCATTCGGAAGGATAGGGTGGTTTTGAGGGGCTTGGAGTGCGCACCTTACAGTTGTGTTTAACATCAAATGGGGACATCCCTTTAAGGCAATATTTTCCTCATCATCGCGATATTTATCGCGCGGTTTCGGATCCCTTGGAGATTTATCCTTTTTCCTTCTTAACTCACACATTCTAAGGTTTTATAGTAACGGAGTCGGTTTGGCTTTATGGAAGGCCAGCCAGTCCATACCAATCGACAAATCATAATATCCCAGGGGAAGTAAGTTAAGGATCGCTTAGGTGGGAAATCCATCCATAATGAAATGGCAAGCTAGTATGACCTCTACCACCTTTCTTTTGGTGTCGGTGGCTAGCTGTACCAACCATGGTTTAGTTTGCTTCTGTGGTTGTAGTTTTCACTTATCAACAGTTTTAGGGGTTATTTAACTCAAATTTGAACCGGGGTCAAATCCGAAGCGAATAGCAAATGGTTGAAGATCATACCTTCTATTTCCTGCTGAGCTTGGTGGTGTTTTGAATTCATGTCAAAGTGCATGGGTAATATTTTATCACAGCCACATCGTTGGATTGATGACGGGCAGGGTTGGTGGCGAAGGTTGGATCATTCCGGATTTCTCTTTGGGTTATCGATCTGTCTTGGTATGAGTCGAAGTTTATTTTTTAATAGAGGATTCTGTACACTCAGGGTTGGGAAGTTCATTCAAAGTGGTTCTTGCGGCAACCAGGATTTGCTCTTACACGCTTCTTGAGTAGAACCACTCTTATGTTTCGGTCTCCAGCGGGCTGCGTCCACCCTTGTTTCGTAATATGTTGCCTTTTGTATATTGTCTTCTAGGGTCTTTGGCTGCTGTTGAATTCAATTCGGTTTTGATATTATTCTTTGGGTAGCCCGTTGATGAAGCGTTGTGCCTTAGCCATACCGGCTTTGATGTGATGCGATATCTCAATAAATTAGGAATTTGTTGACATATTCCTCCATGGTAAGTTGGCCTGATTTGGGGTTCATAGAACTCTTTAACCTTCTCGTCGAAATACCTTTACAACAAATACTTCTATGGTACTTCTCAATTGTTTCCAGGCGAGGGTCCTCCCTCGTGGACCCTTTCATGACTCTTAAGGTCTTCCACCCGGATGGAAGCCTTTGGATTCAATTGAAATTTTCGGACGCTAGAATTCTCTGAGAAATCATGGACTGTGAAATACTGCGGTCTGAAGTAGCCAAGCCTGACCTCCCTCTCCACATGCTATCTGTGGCCAAATTAGAAGGAGGAGGAGTTTGGCCCTCTAAATTCCTCAATTTGGGCTGTAGAAGTCTTTTCTTCTATTTTCGAGAATAGATGGCAGCCTCTTGTAGAAGAACCTTAAGATCACCGACTTCCTTCAATGAATCATTGGTCCTTTACCTGCAGGGTGGACCTTTGCGGATGTGCTTCTCGGTGTAATGGCAATACGACCATAATTTTCGAGTTCTATGCACATTTATGCGTTGTAAGGTCGGATAGGCTTTCTACTTGATGAAGCGCATTAATTTCAGTTTGCTTCTCTTGTTCTTTCATCATCGCTTTCATTATCGTGCCCCATCTTTGCAATTCGACTGGGAGGCTTCTTCACCCATCATTCAAGTCTGAGGTTCCTATTACTCTTCTTTCACCAGATTTCCACCGTCTGCCACATTTGTGAACGCTTCCACCTCTTGAGTGAATCACCATACTGGATTTGTAAGTTCCAGCGGTTGATACGTCGCGGATAGCCAGAAGATAGCGGGATATTGATCAAAATTAAATATATTTCCGCATTTTGTGCATTCCCACAATTCTTTAACATGCGGCACCGATTAGTTGTTCATATTGAAGTTTTTAATCACCGGATGCAAAGATTAAGTCGGGGTTTTCCCTCATAGGAGTGTTTTCGTCTGAGGTTTATCTTGTGATTACGAGCCGGTCGGTAGAGTGTTGTAACCATGCTCACGATACCACTTTGTAACACCCATATCGTAATTTTTAAAATTTTGGGTTAATCTCCGTCTGGGAGAAATCTCCATAAACCGGTATTAGTGAAATGCCAATCCACGACTTTATACGGGATTAGGGGTTCCTTCCTTCGAGTTTTGTGCCGCGATATCTTGTAACTACAAACACCGTCGATGTGTTCCTAGCGTATTGGATTTCTGGGCTAAGTCTTGGTCAATACGACCACAACGTTCACAGGACCATAGTCTTAAATCCTGTCGGGCTTGGCGCCTTTCAATGTCAAGGCGCATCACTGGACTTCGGCGATCTTTACGTAGCCTTGGTTATACTATGGTTCGTAGTATGACCATATGACTATAACCATTATAACCATCCGGGGTTTCGGTATTTGTGATGACACAAAACACATATACCGGGGACTCGCGATATCCCAATCCACGATTCTCTCCCCACGATTTTACTTCATGCGTATTACATAAATCAGCGGCTTATGATGGTGTCGGGAACTCGCATATCACGGTTTCGTATTGCAAAGGATCATGTCCTTGAAATCCCCAATACACCGATTCCCGATATGCCAAACTCCGACCTTCTAGGATCCTTTGCCACATGTCTCTACTATTTGAACGGCTCGGATCCTTTCCGGAAATCGCGGATCGCGATTTTACGTCATATAATTTCCTTACCATCGATAATTCCGACAGTGCCCGATCCTTTGCCACATCCTCGCGGTGATGGCGGGATAAATTCACCGGGATTTCGGGACTTATGATATCTGGATTCTCATGATAGCCAAGGAACTTCCGGTTATGACTGCGACTTCTAGCCCGTTCGACACTGTCCCCTCAAATGGAATGATTGGATCACCGTCCGGAAAATCGATATCGCCGATTCCTTTATTCAAAGTTGCCGATAAGATTCAAGATGGGACAAACGGTTAACGGGAACGGGATCCTGGTGTATGGGCGGTCCGGATCTATCCCGGAAATCATGATATCCACCATTTCAACTGGCAGTAATGGTTCTATACTCCCAAAATCTCAGATAATGAAAATCAGGCATACTCAATGACCGTGTCCTGAAGGATCAGCGGTGATCCATCCCACCGGATTTTGAGGGCCATAAGGTCTTGATTCTCAGACTCAACCAAACCCCAATGAATCTGTTGTCCCGATGACTTCCCCAGGATGATGACACGTGTCAACCGAGAGATCAGCGGTTGGGATATTTACACTAGAGTTTTTACTCGAAGCGCGTCTTCGAAGAGATGTCGACGGTTTAGTGATTCGATCTAAGATCCAGCGGTCCAGTTTATTTCTCGCATGACTACCTCTCAGCAACTCTAGCGCGTTGCTCCGGAATCCAACGGTGCCGGGTAATTGGATCGAGATCTAATGGTCTAAGATTCGTTCTTTGGGTCTTGGAGTCTATGATCCCAATTTCGTTACTCACAATGATAGAGACGAAGGGCAGGTATGTAGCGCTGCGTGCCAGATCAATCCGTAATTAAGTGAATGACTATGGTTCACTCTGACGTGATCTCATCCGTCGACTTATCACATCTCACAACACTACTATCTTGAGACCTCGATAGGATCGTTCCTCCTCGTACAAATTAATAAGGCCTATGCGTTCAAACCCTTTTAAGGTTACGGGACCCTCGAGGAGGAAATCTGCATTGAAGAAGATCCTTCTCGGGTCATTCCATTGGTATAAAGAAAGGCAGCGACTTTAAGAGCGGTTGGGCATAGTTAGCTTCATTTTATTGACGTAATACGTGCATGATATCCTTTGTGATGAACATATATCAACATTCATATCAAACATACGTGAACACTCTCATGTTGCAATCCTTTACAATCTCAAGTTCTATGAGCTAGTATCTACTCCTTATCATCAATTCGCACCTGAACATTTCTACAGGAAAACATGTACAATCCCACAAGTCTATGAACATATATGACATATATATTCCAGATGCATTATGAGTAAAGCACTTATCAGAAGTAAGTTCGGCAATGGAAGCGACTGCTGAGAGGGGTGATCGTTTCCACCTAACCATAGTCTCAGTCACTCCTACTGGCTTTACCACTGGAAACCCCTGATATTAGACCACGATGCTGTGAGATTTTGTCTCTGTTTTCCAGTGACTAGTAGTGAAGGTTGCAATCCTTCCTATATGCTATCACTCACTCTGGATAATTCCATATTTCCCCTCGCATCTTCCCCCTCTTCGCTTCTACCTTACACCTTATACTCTTGCGAGGTTTTGTGTGGCGTGATTTCCCTCGCGTCTGGTTAGGCTTGACGGCTCTATGGATGGTAGGTTCACCTCCCATCCCTCATCAAAGCCATCAACCTACCGACTACCCAGGCATTTATTCGAGGGCTATGACGGCTTTTGGTTCTCAGGGCCGATTGAGTCAAATGATTTATTTCAGGGCTAGCGAGCCGCTTTTGGTTCTCCGGGCCAGTGGAGTCCAAATACGGTATTCAATTCTTGGTGGAAGTTAACGCCCCTTTTTCAAGGTGCCCTCCACCACCATCGTGGTCTCTTATATGCACATCCCTGCTCAGCAGTTCTGCCATAAATTCAATAATATTAAATCTATCATTTACATTCATTGACCTCTTCCTGCACGTCCATTTACATCACATATTCATACTTATGAGTTTTTCCATAGTCCTTGGCCAGTTCAGTTATATTTACAATCTGGGGGAAACAGGGTGTTACATTAAAAATCCATAAGGTTCGGCTATATTCAAAGGCTGATCAAAACAACGGCCGTAATTGATTTTGAGAGTTTGGTAAATGGATCAGATCGACACTATGTATTCATTTCGGTTGTTTTCAAGGGTAGATCCAATCAACGAGCATGATTCATTTCAAGGTTTGAAAGGGAGAAGATCGACAACTTATATTCGTCATGGTTTTTGGTCGAAATTTGGCTAAGTGTGGAAAATTTCCAAGAGAAATCGTCGACGGTCGAATCGGCCAAAACGATGGAGAGTTTGGTTCGTCCAAAGGATATCGCTTACCGTCAATGATCGATGGTCGACATCAACCGAATCCTACGAAGTATTTTCAATAGTCGACGGAAATCACCGATGGTCGATGGGTCGGTGGTTGGGCGTCGACCAATTGGATGAAGTGTTTCAAATCAAGCAAGAGAAGTTTTCGATGGCCAACGCACCGATGGTTGGGTGTCAACTGAATTCAACAAAGTGTTCGGGTCATCCAAGAAAAGTGGTCAATCGTCGATGAAGAAAAAGTGGATGATGATGTCATCATCCATGTGTCATGCCACATCACCAAAGTTGACACCAAAGGATGATGTGTAATGCCACATCATCACCCATGTATCATACCACATTAGTAGTTTCTATGTCAGCCAACAAAAG
Organism: Picea sitchensis; assembly: GCA_010110895.2. Lineage (NCBI taxonomy): Eukaryota > Viridiplantae > Streptophyta > Pinopsida > Pinales > Pinaceae > Picea > Picea sitchensis. Next base: position 235,024 of record SNQJ01S0003444.1, on the reverse strand, counting down.
TGGTCAATGGTCGATGGTCAAGCCGATCGATTTCAGAAAGTATTTTTGATAATCGTTGGGGATCATCGATCATCGATGGGCAGATAGTTGAGCATTGTCCAAATAAGTGGGGAGTTTTCATTCACCAATGAATATTTTCAACGACCGATGATCGGGTCGACTGGTTTGGAGGTATGTGCAAATCGGATGTCAGGGAATTGGACCGATGGTCGATGGTTGCATCGGTAGATTAGGGAAGGAGTTGCCCGCGTCCAAAGGAAAGTGTAGATCATCAATGGTCGATAGATTCAGATCAACGATAGTTGTTTCTCCTGATTCGAGCTCAACGACTAAGATTTAAAGGTTGTTATGGTAGTAAAACAGTTGGTTTTATGTGAAAATTTTGGGTTTTTGAAGATCATTAACTTACGGGGAATTTTTGAGGCCCTAAACGATGTTTTTAGCCAATCAAAACCCACAAGAATAGTGTGTACCAAGGTACATTGTGTCTCTGCAACTCAAATAAAATAACTTGGAAACAGCTAAACAGTTCACAAAACGGAGCTCGTATGAGAAAGTTACAACCAAAACAGTAAGGGTAAAATTTTGGCACCAGTTTTACTTCCAGAGGGAATAACTCCATGCACAGAAGTTTGTTTGGGGCACAACAGAAGTCGATGGAAATATTATGACCCATAGAATCCAGCAGTGGAGTCATATTTTGGTTATGGGTAACTGAAAATGTGATGAAAGAGAAATAAGACACTTGTAGCATACAAGGGTAATTTGGGTAAAACAATCTAAACGTATCTGAACCATAACTTTTAGCTCGAAGCTCGGATTTGAGAAAACAAATAGTTGTTGGAAAGGTCTTGAGGATTAGAAGACATATGTCAACCTAGAATTTTAAATTGGGTGTTAGATTTTCTTAGAAAGTGATAAAAGATATTGTCGTGGAAGCAAGAAAGTGGAATTGCAGCATGTGGATATTATAACTTTTCGCTCATAACTCAGATTGAGGCATGAGTACAATCATTGGAGAGATGTTTCATAGAGGAATCTATCTAAGAATTCATATTTTTTATTTGGTGCATTGTGTCCTTCATAAATTGGGATAAAAATGACATGTAGCATTAATTGAAATTTTTTATATATTATGCATGATTCTAACAAAAATGGTTACTTGCACGTGGTGCATAATTAGAGGTATAACCAGATAAATCCAAGCCTAGGACTGAATATCAGAGTAATGGAAACATGTAAGATCTTGTAGAAGTTGGTTGAGGCAATAAAGAGCTACAAGACAAGTAACGAAAAGTGGAATCGGATTCCAAGAATCATGTAATTACTTGATGTGAAGATTTTTCCAAATAGTGTCAAAGTTTGGAGAAACCTTCCCAGATGATAAAGGTGAGTACCAAAGGTGATTGTTGTGTAAGGAAGAGTGTATATGCTTAGGATAGTAGCTATTCATAATCCTAGAGGCACACTTGAAGTGAAATATTTTTGACACATAAACAAATGCTAAGCTTACTAACTAGGCATTGTTATTAAGAAGAAGAGCACTCTGCAGAGAGTGTTGTGTGAAAAGACTTTCTATAAATATGATAAGATTCCACAATTGATCATTGTGTGGCTCTGTTCTAGATTAATTCCAGGGTATGTAGGGCAGGGAGTCGAGTCTAGCTAGTACAGTCGATTGAAGTATCAAAGAGATGCAAAAGGAAAGTGCAAGGTTGCAAGGCAAGTGATGCAAGGTTGATAAAGGTCTAAGGAAGAACAATGGAATAATAGTATTCAAGTGCTATAGAGTCGAATAATTTACAAGTCAAATTTAATAGAGCTTCTCACCATAAAACATGAATCTAATAAGTGAGGAAAGGAATTGCATGCATAGGGAGTTAAGAAGAACTCCATAACCTTGAATGTCGGAATATAACGAAGGATACAAAGCTTGTTGCAAGAGAAGGAAAAAAGACATCATGAGACGAGGTGTGACTCATGGGTGGATGAGTAATCTCTATATGAAATCATAGGAATGCAGGAAGAAAAGATTTTTAGATATGATTTAGAAACTTTTGTCTAAAAGTATCCAAAGCAAGGAAGTTGTCTCTATTATCAAAGTGCGTAGCAAAAGTAGGGTACAAGTGCAACAGTGGAGTGTATCATTCCATTTGGAGAAGAGTGGTCTTGAGTGGTCAAGCAGTGCTTCACAATAGATCACTCAATGAGATATTTAAAATTGAGAAAATCCATGGATGGAAAAGAGTATTAGGAAAATGGCATTAAAGAACATTTCAAAATATTGAAATGTCAATCAATGATAATGGTACTTCAAGACCGGTTTGGTCAAGGAAATGGGGAATGTAAATATTCAGTTGGAATATTGCATGTTACAACACTATGGATATTAAGAATTATAGCCCAAAAGATGTTGGAACATTGTTTCTTTACATAAAGGAAGCAATTGTGAGATGAAAAAACTATTGGATATAGTGGCAGGAAATGCATAATGGCCAAGTAAGGCTTGGCTAGTAGGTGTAGAATAGGGGCCAGAGGTGCACAGTTGAGCAGAGTAGTAGTGCACATGGCAGAAAGGTTCTACAGAAATTCAAGGACAACCATCTACAACAATAAATCTAAATAATTAATTAATATGAAATAGATATGCATTGGAGTGAGTGATAGAATTGATGCATGATGCATAGAATAAAGATAAAATGCATATGCATAAAATATGCATGAAAGATCAAATGCTTGGTGTATATTGATGTACATTTGTGCATGTAGACATGCATGAACATATTGGTGGCGTGATTATAGACTAAGAGTAGTCTACTGATATATATATATATATATATATGAAATAATGATGTTATGATATTTGAATAAAACTAATGATGGATTGTGTATCCAGGAAACATGATTATAGCATGATGATATTGTTGCTTATGGTATCCATCCATACAAAGACAAAATGAGGATGGTGGGAATGTTGATCAACATATTAGAAAAAGAAGTTTGTGAGCTTCTATAAAGTACTAGTTGATCAGGTAGCATCAAGTAAATTAATGGCAACCATACAGGTATGCATTTGAGGTTGTTATGACATATAATTGTTGAAGGGAATTGAGGTAAGAAATCCCTCAGTCGAATCTCGATATTTGAATTGATGTAAAGGCAGAAGGCCTTGAGTATGCAAATAATATTTGTTGCTTGAATGCATTTATGGAAAATTAATTGCATATTGTGTTATGTTGGTTATGAGGTCATAACCGAGTTAAGTTAGCAGACATTACTCCTGTTGCAGTAATGAATGTCATTAGAGATGGTCATGTGTGAGGACATGATGAGAATGGATATGTAAAAGATATAGTGCCTTCCAAGTGCATAATGGTTTTCCCCTATGTAACTAAGGTTTGGATTGCAACATTTTTTCCTACACTAAATAGCACCAAGGGATGATGTTCCTAGTGTTGTGTATCGGTTGAAGAGGAAGGTATCCAAAGGATCAAATGGGTTGTGGGGAAGAGTTTGGATGAGATATTGAGGCATGGGCCATACCTTCCAACTCACATGGTGGAATACATGACATGATCATATGGTATTCTAGAGTCAATGCAAGGATGCATTGTGTAGATGTGGCCATGGTTATTGGCACAATGGTTTTATTTATTGCCAAAGTTTGATTGAGTTATGAAAAGCTTGGTCTGATGATAATGCGTATACCATGAAAGTTAGTTTCATTCTAGATAATTTGATTAATGGATGAATTCCATTTTTAATATGAATAATAGTTGGAAGTGATGGAATTCTTAGATTAATAATATTATGAAAATCACTACATGCACTAAATGAAAATATTGTGCACGAGATATTAACAACTTGTTTCGTTGCAAGAAAATTGAGAAAATTGCAGGAAGAATGGTCCTAGATATGGAAATAATGTAATCCCATAAGGAAGATTAATATATGCCACTGCAAGAGCCAAACATAATGAGAAGAAATCTCATGCATGGGAATTTTTATTTTCATGTATAACCAAATTTGAGAAATTAATAATTGGAAATTGTTATGATATGCTAACAATTTGTTTGGTTGCATGGAAATTGAGAAAAATGTAGGAAGAATGGTCTTGGATATGGCAGTGGTGTAAGCCATAAGGAAGACTGATGCATGTTGTTGCAAGAACCAAGAAAATATGAGCAAAGGATTCATGTTTGGAAAATTTTGTTTTTCTGTGTAAAACAGATTTGAAATTTTAAAATGAAAATTTTATGATGATGTCTCATAATTACTGCATATGATGTAGATGAAATGGTTGTCACGGGTTATGCATTGCTAGTGGAATTCTAGCAGTAATATGGAATTTGGCTGCGTGAGAACACCTTGAAAAATGATGGATCACCTGAGGGATTGTATAACATTGAAAGGGATTCTTGAGCCTATAGGGTGAGTACAACAAGAAGAACTAGGTTGTTAGGCCTGAAGAGTGAACTCTTGTGTGATTTGCATTGTCGAAGAACCAAGTTGCCAGGCCTGAAGAGTGAACTCTTGTGTGAGTTGCACTGTCAAAGAACTAGGTTATCAGGCCTGAAGAGTGAACTCATGGTGATTTGCATTGTCGAAGAACCAGTTTGTCAAGCCTGAAGAGTGAACTCCTTTGTGAGTTTCACCATCGAAGAACCAGGTTGTCAGGCTTGAAGAGTGAACTCATGTGTGAGTTGCATTATCGAAGAACTAGTTGTTAGGCATGAAGAGTGAACTCCTAAGTGAGTTGCATTGTCGAAGAACCAGGTTGTTAGGTCTGAAGAGTGAGCTCATGTGTGAGTTTCACTATCGAAGAACCAAGTTGTCAGGCTTGAAGAGTGCACTCTTGTGTGAGTTGCACTGCAACAACAAGGTTGTTGTTGGTTATTTTACTGTTATTTTTCCTAGCAACTAGTTCCCTTGAGTTCTGGGTAGTGATATTCCTAGTTACCTATGTCAAAAGACCTTTATAAATGAATGGTGCAGCCCGATGGACTGAGAATAGTGAAGCAGGCACATTCCTTGGGTCAACCCTGATAAATGAATGGGACGCCATTCCTTAGGTTCGGCGGGTCAAGAGGAAGAGAGTTGGTGGAAATCTGGATAGTTGTAAGAGAATGTCAGTGGCTTATGTATATGTTTTGGGCCAGGGTGCCATTGTATTTATGATTTTTGGGCCCAGAATCCCTATGTATATGTGGTATTTGGGATAGAGTTCTTATGTAATTTTTTTAGGCTAGAATGCATGCGTGATTTCGGGCTAGAGAGCCTATATGTTGATTATTGGTCAGGGAGCTGGAATTGTAAAACAAAATTACACTTGTACGGTGTTTTGCGCTAAGGGAAGTACAAATATAAGGGGGAGGGGATGTAACGCTCCCATTTCTAATCCCTGTGAATTATACTCTGATTGTATAAATGTGAATTAGGTTGGTGAGCCGATGTGTTTGGGCGAAGGGTCCATATTGATTTAATGTGGTTGGGGGGCGAATTGCATATTATGAACACTGAAATAATTAATAAAAGTAATAATCATTGGTTGTGATACAAAGAGATAATGAACGATGGTGGGCTATGATTCCACAAGAGAGAGGGGTCCAAGGGAGAATTATTCATGGGTATTAATTCAACCCACATTCCTGGAATTATTATCTTTGTGTATAACCTTCTATTTGTTGATCGAATGTATGAGAAGCCAATCATTTAAACTTGTGTAAGAGGGCGGGTGTGAGTGGTCACATCCCATAGTTATTGGAGAGCATGGACTGAAGTACAATCATCCTTGAGAAGAGTGTGAGTCAAGAAAACAAGGAAGAAGAGGAAATTCATATGCAGAATAGGGACAATTTTTACATGCAGATTTTGGGTAGCAAAGAGAGAGCAGAGGCCTGGGAAGAATACCAACCATGTTATAGGCATCCATTGTTCGGCTATGTTTTGTTGTGAAGAAAGAGGCGTATGTGCCTATAAAATCGGGCTGTAAGCCTCTCGTACAATTTCATGTTGAGGAAATATCTCAAGAGCCTTGTGAAGGCCATTGTGAGAACTCCTAAAGCAGCTGAAAGTTCTTGGATACCAACTGAGGAATTCCTAGCCAATCGAGTGCACTAGGAACCTTGATAAACGAATGACACAGCCTGAGGGACTATGATAACTGAAGGGGGTACATTCCTTGGGTAGTGCAGGTTGTGGGGAAGATAGAGCTAGAGGATTGGAACTTTTGTGGGAGTAAAACCTGGGTTTCAGGGTTGTTATGTGTGGAGAGTGGACAATCAGTGGATCGGATCTCCTTGTAGACTTATAGCCTCAGCTCGAGGGTGGCATGTTGTTGAGATAAAATGAGCAACGGTGCCTATGGCTAGGAGGTTCATCCTTCATTTGCAGCCAGTTGGTTAATCATTAACAAACAAGTGTTTATGTTATGTTCTTATGTTAATTCTATTGTGTAAAAGGTTTATTTTAATGTGTATGTTTGTTGTTTACTTGAGCAGTTGCATTCATGTTTAATAAATGTTGTTAGGCACATTTAGAAATGTAGTATTAGTCAAATGGTCAAATCTATGTGTGATATGTGGCTGGTAAACTACAGGAAAATATTTAGTTGAAATATATTAATTATAATGTATTTTCCGCGCGTAATGATGCTCAACTAAAAGTTGAGTATGTTACACATAGAAAGATTATATTGAAATGAATTCACTCACTTTCTCATTCTTAAATACAACATAGATATGCATACACAAATTCATTCTTAGAAAAGTCCATGTCAACGTTACAATCTCTCCTCATCTTTTCCCCTTCTCATTTGGATCTAGTTCTATTTATTATTGATCCCCATCTCTAATATTCATAGCAGTCTTCAAGGCTCTTCAATTCACCCTTCATTCATTGATTACCACAACTTTTCATCTTGATATTTGGAGAACTTTGAAGATGAAAAAATTCTCCAAATTAAAAAAAATAAGTTAATGAAAATTTGTATCTACATGAAAAAGGCATAGGCATATCGTATGAGTGAATGTTAAGGTCAAAGATGTCAATCCAAAAAGCGACGGGTAGCTGAATGTTGTTGTACGCATTAATTATGAGCATGTGAATGTGGATGTCCTTGTACGCATTGCAGCTTTAACGGCAAACGAGAGAAATGATAGAATGGGAACTTTAACAACCGAAGCACAGAAATTATGAGAAAGAGGGACATGTTACTTCAGTTGAATTTAATATAATGTTGATAGCTCATCAAATTTGTAAATGGGCAATTAACAAACATAAAAGAAGAATGAAATGGTTGGTGTGAATTTAAAATAAATATTTTAGTATATTTAAATTTGGTTTTAAAAAAGATGAAGAAATAAAAAAATAAAAAGGTATAAGATTAAGTTTAGTGGAAAATTTAAAGAAAATTGTAATAAATAAATAAAAATTAGTGTTTAATGTAAATAATAAATTAAATTCAAGAGAGGTAGATGTAACATCGGGGTGTTTTCATAGATTTTGGAGGAAATTATAATTTTTTGTCTAGGGTCTTGGAAATTTGACTAACAATAAAGCAAATGCATTGGCCATTTTTCAAGGACTAATACTGATGAAAAATAGAGGAATCAACCAATTTATAGTGTTGGGGGAATTCAACCATAGTAATTCGACATATGTACTATAACACAGTCTCACAATATCTATGTTTAAGAAGATTTACACAAAGATCATAGGATCTAATTGAAGGTCAAAGCGACATTGAGTTCTTTCAAGTCCTAAGAGCTCACAATTCTATGGTTGATCAACAAGTTAATGAACTAGTGGCCCTTGGTTTGACAACAATTAGAGTAACGGGGGTGATCCTTATATCTGTCACCATCCATGAAACCAAACATAGCAATATCAATCCACCACACATATATTTCTATGAAATTGAGCCAAGTGCACAAGTGGCGAGGCACCCAAGAGGAGTCATGATGGATCATAACTACCAAATGAGAGATGATATTCTCATTACAAATTTTGTAGCTATGGATCATTATGAACATTGAAGCAATGGGAAAGGTGTTCAAATGTGGTATTAATTGTTTGTTTGGAAGTAGAGCTCTCATACTTCTTGCCCTCTTTGTTTGTGATGGGAGAGGATAACATTGGACCATCAAATTAGACCCACATGTACATGACTAGAGCCCACTTTTGGGAGGTTTGAGCCAATACCAAAGTGTGTGGAATGGACTAGGTGGAAGGATGTCAAGTTGTAGTTGCAATCTCAATATGTGTACGCGGTGTAAGATAATGGAATTATGGAGGGGCCTTAAGAGGAATTATTTCCAAATAACTAAGGCACAAGTTGTCAATTGGGTTTAGCTCGTGTGGTTGTGGGATGGAGTGTCATCCTCCCCACCCAGGTTGTATCCCTGTTAATGACATGTTGAGCTCATTATGAGTAAATTGTTGAAACGACTTTGACCCTATTGTCGATTTGCCAATATCCAATGAAGAATCTAGGGTTTACCCTGGGTACCATCCTCTAAATCAGGGGAAGTACCTCGGGGTTTTCCCTAGGAGTTGTTACCTGGAAAAAAACTAAGGCACAAGACACTCTGGCTCTAATGGTTCAAAAGTGGGATGGGTGGCGCGAGGATTGGGAATACAAAGTGACCATAGAGGCCCAATGAAATAATAGGCATATCATTGGCACCTCTCTACAATTTAAAGGGGACGAAGAAAAATAGAAGGTCTTTGAGTCATTCATGAAGAACCATGTAGAAGCAATGAAGTTATGGAATCTAGGATAGAGGCACTAGATGGAGTGGTTTTATATCTCTTGGATGAGAAGAAAACAATTGAGAGATTTAGGTAGTCCGAGACATTAGAACACAATCAATATATTGGTACAATTCAAAATTAATTTCACAAATGGATGGAGGAAACAATAGTGCAACAAAAATGACTTGGGAGGTGTTATGGAACTCAACACAGTTAAACAATTAGCCTCTTCTCAGGTTAGTGTCAAAATGGAAATCCCAAGCAAGGATGGTGATGTAGATTAGATCATTATACAATTTGTCATCTATCTTGGTACTTTCTAGGTGGAAAATTGGAGGAATTGGCTTGTAGGGCTCGTTTTAGTGGTAGGTCCCAGTTTGGAGATTTGGAGTCTGGAACCTTCCAGATCCATTTAGAGGCATCAAAAGGAATTTTGGGGGGTCAAAAAATTGCAAGCATGGCTTATATCCCATTTACGCTATTCTACACATTGAGACCTTTCCAGTAGTGCAAAAATCACCTCAATCGGAGCTCATATGCAAAAGTTATGCCTCCCACAAGTTAGCCTACCTTGTTGACCACTATGGTACAAGTGGATGCCACACCAACCCTCGTTACTCACACATGTGGGGCTAGCCATGTGTGGCCTTTCAAGAAGATTCTAGAAGGTCTAAAACCTTATCAATAATTGAGGGTTGAATATGCAAAAACCCTAACCCTAGATGACTATGAGGCTGTGTTAAATACCAGGCCACTAAGAAGAGAAGGGGATTCCATTCTTTTGTATTTTATTTGTTCCATAGTCTAGTAGAGCATCCAAGGAGTGAGATTTGAGAACATAACAGAGGTAGGAGATTCTATAGTAGTTGTTTAGGACATAATGTCAAAGGCAAATCCATAGTGAGTGCCCCTTTCTTTATACTTACTTTTCACAACTAAAGAAAAGAGAGCAGAGTATAGGCCTCACCTTCTAGTTGGGTTTTCTCCAATATTAGGTTTCCCATGATACATCTTGTGTTCAATTGTGTGGACGGTGTGTTTATTTACTTGTTCTTCCATTTTGATTTCAATTATTTTATAAATTCAAGCACTAATCTAGTAATAATTAATCTGGAATCTAAGGAAATAATTTGCATAATATAAGATTTTGGAATATTATAAGATCTGTTGTGACAGACTATTCTAGTGAAATATCCATGGTTATTTACAGATCATATGGTGATCTATAATCTCCTTCGATAGTTTGAAATGTTTAGTAAATATTTATTTCTCTTTAATTAGTTCGTTAGGTAGTGTTCCTGTAAGGCTTTAGAAATAACTCTATTTTCAAAGGTCAGCTCAAAGGATAGACATATATCTTGGCATTTTGATGCTTCCAAAAACAACCATATTATATGACTAATCGTATGTTCAAAATACTGACAACAAATGCTAATATTATTAAATCTTCATGTAAACTAATAACCATTCTCATTTTCTCATGGATAATTATATTCTACTTTAAGAATTATAAATCACTAGCATGGATCTTAATTAAGGTGACAGTAAATCACTAGCATGGATCTTAATTAAGGTGACACTTTTGGATTGACATGGTTCTTCATACTCCTAGTTTTGGACATAGCATTGTCATCTCATTGTGTTGAGGATGAATACAATTATATTTGACCTAATTGCCACATTGTATGGATTTGTGAGGTCAAATCTTCTAGAGGCATACAAAGAAACTTTGAACAAGCAACCCTTGGGAGCCAATATTAATCAAGGTTTCATCAAATTCATCTCGAAAGGGGGTGACCCTAAGCTAATTACCAACTAGTGATTGATCACCCTTTTGAATACTTCATACAAGATCTTAACCAAATCCTTGGCCTTGTGGTTAGATCACATATTGCCTAAATATGTGCAATGAAAACATACAAAGAAACTTTGAACACGCAATCCTTGGGAGCCGATATTAATCAAGGTTTCATCAAATTCATCTCAAAAGGGAGTGACCCCAAGCTAATTATCAACTAGTGATTGATCACCCTTTTGAATACTTCATACAAGATCTTAACCAAATCATTGGCCTTGTGGTTAAATCACATCTTGCCTAAATATGTGCAGTGAAAACATACAAAGAAAATTTGAACACGCAATCCTTGGAAGCCAATATTAATCAAGGTTTCATCAAATTCATCTCAAAAGGGAGTGACCCCAAGCTAATTACCAACTAGTGATTGATCACCCTTTTGAATACTTCATACAAGATCTTAACCAAATCCTTGGCCTTGTGGTTAAATCACATATTTCCTAAATATGTCCAGCCAAAACAATCATGGTTCATATAGAGGCACTTCATTTTGGACAATGTCGTGATTTCCATCTAGGAAAGGATGGAAATGATTGGGTTGAATGGTTGTTTATAATTGGAATGCTTAAATCCTTAGGCTTTTTCTTCTATTTCCTATGGGTTGTGAAAGCATTGCTTGCTACAACCTTGACTTGGCTTTCCATCAATAGGTGCACATTTGAGGAAGTAGGCATGCATTGATCCATTCAATAAGGTTATACACATGCCCTAGCCTTGTATGTATTGGTCACATAGGTGCTTGGCTTCTTGATGAGGCAGAAGATCATCATGGGATTGATGAAAGGGATTCCCCTCCCTTAGCTAGACTCAAGTAAGTTGGTCAATGGATATTTTTTTGATAACTCTTTTTTTACTATCCTTGAGGATCGACCTTCTTAAGAAAAGAATATGGAATTTACAAACACATTTTGTTTAGTCTCCAACCCCATTGTTTTGTGGAAAAAACCTCATGTTATAGGCAAAGCCAATGATTGACCCCAAAATTGGGCTTAGATCCATCCCATGTAGGAATTTAAAGTCTTGGATGTTATGTTTTCCTTCCATGCCTCATTGAAAGAGATTTGGGAGGTTGTTGTGTAGAACATGGAAAATAAAATTGAGAAATGGATTTCCAAACCCTTGTCATGAAATTGCATCAAGATTTTCATGGCCACACATGTTTACAATTCCTCCTATCGGGTCCCCGCATGGTTAGCTTACCTTCGCTTGGAAAAATCCTTTTGGAACTTCATCTAGGCCAATTCTAACCATGATAAAAGGTTTTCACGAAGTCAACTAAGAATTGTGTTGTACAACTTGGGACCAAGGATACCCAATCACAATTGAAACAAGAACTCAAGTGCGGACCCTTTGTTCCAAATGGCTTGTGCAAGTCATCTCAAGAAATGGAGCTTGGAAGGTGCTTCTATAACACAAAATTAGTCAAGGGTTCCCATGGTTACTAGTTGGGGCTCGACCATGAATGATCACGATCAATCACCACATAGTATGGGTATTATGGTTACTAGTTGGGGCTTGACCCTGAATGATCATGATCAATCCCCACCTAATATGGGTATTATGGTTAGTCCCAACTTTTTTATGCATGTATTCTTTATGCATTATGTATGGGTATTTTAACTTAAGCTAACACATCTTTTATTTTTTATTTTCTTACTTTTTTTTAGATTATGATAACTACATGTGTGACCCGCCTTTTTTTATTAAAAAGGTTATTAATAGTTAAAGAAAAAATTAAAACAAAATAAACTAATATTAAATCAATGATAAGCATGTTGTTATAATACTTATAATAATAAACTATCAATATATCGAATATACATTATTAATATTAAATATACGTTGCACGATAAGTTGCAAAATAAAAAAATAAAAGTGAAAAGGAAAAAAACTAATTACTATCAAATTAATGGTAAACACATTTTCATAATATCTATTGATGATGATGATGATGATGACTAAATAAAAGTGAAAGATAATATATACTTTATATTTAAATGGAAATTTAAAAGTTCGATCTGATGAGAGAATCTTAAGTCAATGTGGATATCAAATGAGTGGCATAATTAAGTATAAGCATAAGCTACAATATCAAGTGGCATGGCATAGAAGTGTTTAGTATGTATATTAATTTTTTGGAAAAGTAAAACTATAAAAGCGAAATTATTTGTTCTCAATTAACATGGAAGTGGTTAAAATCTAATAGCATGACTTGTATCCCTAGGTTGGGTAGCAATGTTGTTGATTATGTAATATCAGATATTCTCATATACAACCAAATAGTAAACTTTGATATTTTAGAGGACCATGAACCTAACTCTGATAATAGACCTTTAATCCTATCTCTAAACTTTGTCATGCACAAAAGCTCCATTGAAGAGTACTCTGATAACCAAAGGCACTTACTTTTTGACAAATAGAAAGTCAACATTTTCTTAAAAGACTTAAGTAATGCTTTAAATCTCGTAATGTATCAAAACAATATTGAAGTTGACTATCATAATTTTACAACAATCCTCTCTACTTCCATTAACAAATTCTCTATTGAGGTGTTATGTAAAAACAAAAACAATACAACAAACCCTCGGTTCAATAATGAATGTAAAACTGCTAGAAAAACCATTAGGGATGCTTCCAATGCATCATTAAAATTTGATAAGATAAATAGATACAAAACCTTAATTGAAAGGCACAAAAATATTATATAAATAGAAAGCAAGAGAATCTTTTGCACCTATTTAAGATAGATCCTAAGAAATTTTGGAGGCAAATTATAACTCGTAAAACTAAAGAAAATAATAGGAATCTCTTGAAGGATTGGAATTTCTACCTTAAAAATATTTACGAATCCCCTAATGTCATGGACAACATTCCAAACAGTTCGACAAAGGATGAAGTGTTTTTTATAAAAGACATTACATTTGAGGTTAAGTGGCTCTCAAAAGGAAAAGCTAAGGACATTGAAGGTTACCAAGATAAAATATTAAAAATTAGAGGTTCTATCATCATCTATCACATACATAAGCTCTTCAATTTAGCTATCCAACAAGGCTTCCCAAAACCTTGGACTCAAAGCCTCATTGTACATATTTGTAAAAGTGGGGATAAAAGCAATCCCTCTAATTATAGGACCATTATGATTAGTGTCATTTTAGCTAAGCTATACGGAAGTATTTTGGAAAACAAGATCAGTGCATGGGTAGAAAGAAATGGAAAAAGAGCTAAAGGCCAAGTTGGGTTTAGAGGCTACCATTCAACTGTGGACCACCTTGTTACATTTAGGATCATTGCAGAGGAGTGTCGTAATGATAAAACTGATCTCCTTTGTCGTTTTGTTGATTTTAGAAAATCTTTTGACACTATGCCTAGGACTAAAAGAAATTAACTGTAATATAGGAGTCAAGCAAGATTGTCCCGTATCCCCTGCCATTTTCGGCATGTGTGTATATATATATATATATATATATATATATATATATATATATATAAGTTAAAAGATTGTTTGGAGGATTCAGGCTGTGTTGGCCCGACTCTCGTTAGTATAGTCATCATCTTTTTTCTTTATGTTGATGATATTGTTCTTATGGCGAAGAGTCTCTATGACCAAGGTAAGCAACTTATAATCCTCAAGGACTTCTGCTCTAGTATGGACATGACTTTGAACACTGAAAAAACAAAGGTTATGATAATTAAATCCAAAAGGATCAACTACGATACTTTTATATATGACAACAATAGCTTGGAGGAAGTGCCTTAATACAAATATCTTGGAACCGATATTCACCACAAGCTCAATTGGAATTATAGCGTTGAGAAAAGGATAAATGGAGGTTGGAGAGCTTATTATGGGCTTGAAAAAAATTGTAAATCAGTGGACTTTTGGCTTTAGGATAAAAAAAAACTTCTCTTTCACACTCTTGTCACTCTGATTATCTTATATGGATGTGAAGTTTGGGGTTGCAGTATCTCTAGAGAATCTTGGAAAAAGATAGAACAGGTCCAAAAGAATTTTATAACTTATAATCTCAAAATGAAGGGTAACACCAACAGAAGTAGTGATTGTAATGTACCCTTGTCCAGTGACAGTAACCCTTGCCTTTGGAGAATGACTGGGAGAATTACCAGTGACCAGTGATCGTAACGTACCCTTGCCCCAATTACAGTAACACCATTTCTCTAAGACGAACTAGCACTGACAGATGGAATTAGACCAATTGCTTCGGCTCAGTAACAACTTATCACTGACCAACTAGCTTAGGAACCAGCCCAATAGCAGCACGAGTAGGTAGTGCATGGAATACACTCTATCATATCCTCCTGATAGAAGCAAGTATTCCCCCCATTGAAATAATTGTTATGATTAGATACCTAACTTACAAGAACAAGATAAACAACAAGGACGACAAGAGGCTCCCAAAATTGCTTCAAACTTTAGCCAAACCACCATCAGCTCAAGCGCAGATGGCATAAAGATGTCAAATATTAGCTAAATCATTAGGGAATACAAGAATAAGCCATCATGCAGAATACCGATAATATTACAAATATGATCACTTCTAAATTTAAGGAGAATATGCGGTGTGATAAATAATTAGAGGATAAAAGGAAATTAAGATACTACAAGGAGGTGGTCAACCCTAATTTAAAAGATCAAAAGTGCCTCTTAGTTTTGACAAGTGCAAAGAAGAAAATCAACATTGCTAAAATAAGAACAAACTCCCACGAGCTACATAGTGAAACTAGGTGTTGGGCAATTCCCAAAACAATGTGGGATGAAAGAATCTTCCATCTTTATGACACTAAGAAGGTTGAAAATGAAAAACACTTCCTCTTGGATTTCCCTGCCTATACCCAAATTAAATCTCCATTTAAAAATATTTGTCACAATACAAACCTTACTAACCTCCTAAACCATTAAAACTATGGTGATTTTGGAATGCTTCTCTCAATGTTTTTTTAGCATAGAAATACAATTTTAAATAAATCAAAGTAATTTCTTACATTCTTAAGGTTTAATAGACCAATTGATCTCAGTGGATGTTAATCATCATCATCATTATAAATATAAATATGAAATAAATTTCAAATTTATATTATATTAATAAGGTCACGGCCAGCACACCAAATTGGTGTATGAGACCCCCTTGTTTGTGGGACAAGGGACCCCCTCCGCCCAACGATTTGACTGGTAAAGTCTACGAAGGTATACATACCCTACCCCCTCTGGATTTGAACCTATGACTTCTTAAGAGGAAACACATGTTCTTAACCATTAGGCTCACTCAGGCTATATATATAATTTGTTTTTTTCCTAGATGAAATGTTAAATGTGCATGCATGACAAGACGCCAACAACTCCTACGAGTCACCACCTAGTACTATGTGCTCTTCCCAAGTCTAGTGGCCCTCAAGTCTCTTAACTCCCTGGCGGGACATTCTCTGCAGATCGTAGATTTCATGGGTACGGTGATGACCCAAATCCTCAGCTCTGGTACTACTAACTCGCATGAGATTAATGTAGCAGCTATAGATGTCAAATTTTAAACATAATCAAATTGTAACTTTAAAATGTATTTTAACATTAAAACGGTTAAAACGGTTACGTTTTCAATGGATGCCAAATATTCATCTAAAAATCAACAAAATTTATGCATCACTTCCATATGACTCTCAAAGTTATATTCTTCAACCTTATGAGATGAACTTAGATATAATAATAAAAATGCATACCCAAATAACAAAACAAAGTACCTAATGAACATTTATTATATATGTATTTTAGTTCATTAAAAAAATAATGAAAATACATCTTTGAGCAACGTATCACTTTGGAACTTGGAATTCCATGGCACTTTCTCCATGATAATTTGGGTAGAACATAAAAAATTTCAAAATTTTATGGATTTTTGTGCATTCAACATTGATAAAATGAAACTATTTTATGTGGACTTTTTACAAATTCTTTCAACTTTCATGTCAAACATGATTTCCTAAATGCTAAGATGCCCATTTACAAAGTCATTTAGGAAGTCCAAGTAGTGGAAGTATGACACTTATATTTAAAATGTGGATTAACTTAAAAGACTTTTTACAATATCTTTCAAACTTTCATGTGGAACATAATTGCCTAAATGATAAAACTCCCATTTGCAATTAAATTATTTAGGAAGCCCAAGTAGTAAAAGCATGATACTTATATTTAAAAAGTGAACTTATCTTGTAAAATCCTTTGGCTACCATGCTTTTTGAAACTAACTTTTACTCTCATAAGTATGTTTGATATTAACATTTTTTATTCCATGCTTTTGAAAATAACTTTTACTCTCGTAAGTATGTTTGATATTAACATTTTTTATATAAATAAAGATAAATATGATGTCAAAATTTTACAACTAAGTTATTTAGAAAGTCCAAGTAGGAGAAGCATGATATTTACATTTTAAAAGCGAATTTATCTTGTAAAATTCTTTGAACTTTCATGCTTTTAAAAGTGACTTGTACTCTCGTGAGTATTTATGATATTAATTTTTTTTAATAAATAAAAATAATATCATATTAAAAAATGATAATGATATATTTTAAGTTTTTTTAAACGATAATAAATTGAATTTTAAATTTTTAAATTTTAAATAAATCATCATCAAAATAATTTCAAATAAAAAAATATTAATAATTCATTTTACTATACCTCATATAAATATATTTATGAATTGATTTATATAAACATATTCTTAAATTAATTAAAAATAATATTGTAAATTGTAAAAAAAAAATTAATATTATTTTTTTTAAATAATAAATTTGAAATGTCATGTCAATAATATTATTAAGTTAAAAGAATACTAATTCGGATATATGATTTGACATAGATATATCTTCAAGGTTTGAAATAAAAGTATAAATACATTGTATCAATTGAATTTAATTTGGGTGGTTGAGAAAAAAATTGTTCATCCAACTTGTGAGATGTTTGTTTCTTTTGAGTGAATTGATTAGGCTTTTTTGTAAGCATTGATTGAACTTTTTTGTGACTTGTGAAGAATATCTTACCCTTGGTTACATGTAAAAGAAAATCCTAAATACATTATAAATACTTTAATTACATCACAAATCATTAATTGATGTAACCATAACATTTTTTTAAATAAAAAATCTAAGTGTGAAATTTAAATGATAGGTATTGTGATATTGATTATCACTTTCTTTTTTTATATAATTAAAACAGGTTTCAACAATATTAAAAATATTTTTTCACTCTTGTGAAGCTGGTAACAATGGCGAATGGTGCAAGACGCGGTCAACAAGAAGGGCAAATGGAGGAGGATGAGATGATTGATCAGAATATGCTCTGGATTTCAGTTAATGCATTGAATTCAACAGTCTCCTTCATCATGGATACTTTGGTGCAGCATCGAGACATGGTGGGTCAATTGCAAGATGAAGTGGCAACGCTATGAGTTCAGGTGGAGGAGCTCCAGTTTTAGTCTCCTTCGTTGACTTACGTCTCAAGGTCAACGACGACTTCCTCACCTACGATGTGTGTGTCTCTACTCCCAAATATGAATGCTCCATAAGAAACTACAGCTCGAGAGCATGAGGTTCCATTTGACAAACCACTTCTGAATAGCTATGTTATGTCTAGTAATTTATGTTTTGGGAATTTTCTACATAATATATTTTGTACAAATCTGTAGCAAATTAAGAGTATGGGCATACAAGAGTACTGACTTAGGTAGATGGATGAATGTTGTTGTGGAGAGTCCATACTTTTGTGTTATTTTCCGGAAGAAATGTTTTTGTACTTTGCGGCTTTGATCGCACCTTTTAATGAAATAAAAATCCACCGGTTTTTGTGAAAAAACAAATATTAAAAGAAAGTTGTAGTCACACTATACAACAAGTTAATACAATTCAAACAGAGAGAATATTTTATCATGGATTCAAAATTTCCAAAAACTATAAAGATTCTACCTCTAGTATGCATTGTTGTTACATTTTTCTTCACAAAACTAAAAAACCTACATCTATAAATTCTAATATACTAACCTAGCAAAAGTATTGATTGACAATAGATAAAAAAAAATTGAACTTTTAACGGAAATCATGCCCACTATTGGCTTCTTGCTTGACATTTGCTTTGCATTTCAAAGTTTCCTCTTACAATTTCATCTCCCCATGAATCTACTAGACTTTATCTTCCTCCTTGGTCACTGCCCTGAAAGACCCAACTGAAAATTTTGGACAAGAAGTAATAAAGTGTAAGTTCTTGGACAATCCTAAGACCAATTAAAATTTCATGTTATGGTTTGTTGTAAGCTTCTCAATTTGTTTTCCTTGGATGGTCACCTTTGCTTCCAATTCTGCATTTCTGACCAGTTGAGATTCTAACTGAGAGGACACTATGTTGTTAAGGTGTGAGAATGTTACTTGAAGATCCTCAGATTGACACACAACCTTTCTCAATACTCAGTGAATATCTACAATTTTCAATGGAGCACAGTGGCTAGTGTGGTGATGTCCATCCATGATGAAAAAGGACAAGCTCATTGTTATACAAACACGGTGAAGACCAAATGCAGATCCACCCAAAATACCAAGGGTAAAAATAATCAATATAATACCAAAATTCCCAAGGCTAGGAAAGAATGTAAGATAGAACATGGGGAATAAGAACTAGACTAAATAAACACCACCAAATATACCACCGTCAAATAGAACCAAAAACATATGCATTACAGCTAGAACCAAATTATTGCAGAACAGATCAAGGCTCAATGAGGTCATATAATAGAATAGACATAATGAGAAAAAATCACCCTAGGCAAATCAAAATGATCTGACCTTTGCTGCAAGGATCCATCTCATCGTCAATTGGGTCCAACCCAAGTGGTTATGGGATTGAGTGTTCTCCTCACCAGCCAATTTCTATTCTTGTGAGTTACCTGTTTGAGCCATGTTGCTAACCTAGCCTTATGCCTTAAAGAATATAGGGTTTACCTTGGGTACCATCCTTGGAATGAGGGGAAGTGCCAAAGGGTTTTCCTTGATATATGTTACTTGGAAAAAAAAAAAGGATCCATCTCGTCACCCTTAATTGCACTCCCTTTACCATACTTGAAAGCATAAATGTGAAGTATGGGGGGATGGGAGGAGTAATACCCTGCTCCATGTGAAATAATGAGCCTTACCACTTGTCTATTAATTCGAGTTGCATTCCATTCCTAATGTTTGAATATATTAGATTCGTGGGAGATAATCTGTGATAGGGTCCCCCCCCCATTTTCACTCAACAAACCTTGGTTCTATAGTGCTCCTATGTTTGTCATGGAGACTACTTGACTATGAGAGATCAAAGGACTCGAAAAAACTCAACTGAGTCAAAACACTACACAATTCTTTTAATTATTAAAATCAATCTAGAGAGACATGATGTCAGTGAGGAAGCCAAGTCTCTCATTTGGTGAATGATAATCGAAGAATCTCTGATAACTATGAGTTTTGGATCTCCATTGTTTTAAGAATTTTTAACCCCTGATATAGAGCTAAGGCTTCTACTTGGTTATTAGATCTTACTCCTAGGCCATAAGCGTAGGTCAATTCATATTTTCCCTCGAGGTTGTAAACAACCCCCCTACACTTTCC
This sequence comes from Picea sitchensis, assembly GCA_010110895.2. NCBI lineage: Eukaryota > Viridiplantae > Streptophyta > Pinopsida > Pinales > Pinaceae > Picea > Picea sitchensis. The sequence goes on along the minus strand of SNQJ01S0003444.1, from coordinate 214,773 downwards.
AACCCAGATTATTACTTTTAAGTATGAAATTAAAAAAATAAATATCTTTATAAAAATAAAATAAAATTTGAATGATAAGTATTGTGAATATTTATTATTATTTTTAAGCATGACATCAAAAGAATAATTATTTTAAACATCAACTTGGGCTTGTAGGTGAAGGAGGGGTTATCATAAGCCCCATGGGAACAACTGAAACATCCCACGCTTGGGGTCTTGGTATTTCTTCAATAAATAGTGTTGAATCATATGTCTTACTTCAAGGATTGATGATAGTCATCAACTTTAACATTCATAAATTGGTTTTGTTTGGGGATTCAGAGGTTGTCATCAATCATATGGTAAAGAAATCTATCCCTGGCGACTATCTCCTAGCGTCGGTGAACACTCAGGAAAGGCAAGAAGCAAAAAAAAATCTATTATATTAAGTTTTATCATGTGTTAAGGGAAAATAATAGCTTGGCTAATGTCTTTCCCAACCAAGCTACGGGTCTAAAAATTGGGGACATTGTTGTAAATAGTAAAGTCTATAATCACCCTATTCCATAATCAATTTTGATAATCATGGAACTTTTGAAACTTTTATGGAGTCACATGGCTCATTGTAAGGAAACTTTGGAGAATAGTGAGTCAAGTAGTGAGACTCGACTTCAACCACCCTCTCGCATGGATTTGTATATAGTTTCACACATTTTTTAACCAAAGGAACATTATTTCCCTTGACCTAGTGGCATAATAGTGCATTGACCTGGGATTTTATGGTGGAGACTGTGGGTTTCATGATTGGGTATCTATGAGTTATGTTCCACTCTCATGGTATTCCTAGTGCAATTGACTTTAGTTTTTCCATGGTAATCTGGTAAGCCTCCATATTGACACCATTTTGGTTATGATAAGCAAATTTAGGAATTTTTAGTGTTATGCACTTTCTTTTGTGTTTATTATTATGCTCTTGGAGGTTTTATGCCTTGTATGTTAGAAGAGGCCATACCTGGAAATAGGTACATGTATCAAAAATCTAGCGTTGACATCATTGTGGTTATTTTCAATCCTCTTCGGGCTAATTGGAAATTGGAAGAGAATAATTGGTATCTTTGGTTTGGGGATATTGCTCTTTCTGGATGCAAATTTCCTACAGATCTGGAGGTTTTCTACTTCTACACTATGCATCCTCGATATCTTCCTTTGGGGGAACCTTTTGTGGTTTGCGAGTGTAATGTTCCCCAGTTTGACTAATGAACATTACTTTCGGAATACACTTAAAAACAAATTCTGCTAATTCATTTGTTGTAGCTTACCAACTACGATTTATACACATTTTTGGCCAGATTTTACTATCCATAATTAAATGCATATACATCACTCTAAATGATCATGAATGCAGCTAATAATGCATTCACAATGACAAATAAACCATTCACATACATAGAGTTAAGAACATTGATTAAACTCATGAAATATTAGAAATAGATGAACACTTATCTTTTAAAACATGTGTGCAACCAACTGCTTAGGAAGGACATTCCACCCAACCATAGACCTATTGCTCTAAATATCAATAGCAATTCACCGCCTATTTGGGGCTAGGAATCCACAAAAGAAGGGTGCCTCTCACAATGCACTCATAGCTCACTATCACACAACCCACTAGTTTTCTCCTACAATTATCCTGAATTTCCTCCATCTCTCTTCCTCTTGACTTACCCAACCCAAGGAATCTACCCCTTCACTGCTCTTAGTCCATCAAGCATCCCATTGATTTATTAGGGTCTCTCTGGCACATGTAAATAGGAATCTCTATGTTTGGAACTCAAGGGAACTCACTGCTAGGAAAATTACCAACAACCAACAAAAAACACTTGTTGTTTATAATGCAACTCACTCGGGACTCACTCTTCGGGCCTGACAACATGGTTCTTCAATTTCCAACTCCAATACGCTCTAAAATGATCTAACATGATCATGAACTCATATATCCTTCTTCCTCTAGCTCTGGTGCTCTTTTTCCATGCTTGTTGCTTGTTGTTCATGCCAAAAACTGCCTATGAAAAAATTGCCTAATTCCCCCATATGAATTTCTTGTATTTTCCCAAGGCAATTGATTGCTCACTATGCCCAATGTTGATTGATTCAGCCCCGTGCTTTCCAATAACTATGGGATGTGACTCTCACACCCACCCTCTTACAAGAGTTTAAGGATTGGGCTCTCACACACTCAAACAAAAATAGAAGGTTTCCCCAAATGATAATAAAAATTTAGAAAAATGGGTTTGGATTAATACCCATAAACCATTTACCCCCTTGGGTCCCTCTTAGGCACTTTCTTCGCATTCCCCTCTCTTGTGGATAAATAACCCCCCATATTTTCCCTTATTCCCAGTAGCTAGTATCACATTATATTTATTAAAATTTAGAAAATACACTTTGCATATTACATCGTTTGGCCACATCCACATTCATATCTACATTATGCATTAATTAAACTGGGGATTATAGTGGGGATGTTACATTCCCCCTCCCCTACAATTGTGCATCATCCTTGATGCACAACACCATGTCGAAATACATATACAAATTTATGCAATGTTTACCCTCCAACAATAGTCCCAACCAAAATCTCTCATTCTTCACATCCTGCTAACCCAAGGAATGTGTCCCCTTCACTACCTTCATTCCATTGAATTGCACCATTCTTTTATCAGGGCTATCAGTACAAGTGACCAAGAATTTCTGAGATGTGGTTTCAGAAACTAGCTGCCCAAAAATGGAGTCTTGCATTTTCAACTTCTATTTTCTTCAAAATTGACAAAACTTTGTGGGTATTCCTCCCACGTAGTTTCTTCATGCTCAAATATTGCAGCTTCAGGACCGTAGCATCTCCATTGAACCTTTAACATTCCTATGGATTTGTACATGAACACTTTGACTTTCCGGTCCAGGATGCACACTGGTTCCACCCAGAAATTCCCTTCGTTTTCATCTGGATCACAATCCAATCAATTATGTGGTTAGGGTCTTACATATATTTATATAATAACAATACATTAAAAAAATTATGCACTCTCATGGATGCAGACAATGCTAGCATGTATGCATTTGGCCCTATCTTCTCTAATATTTCGAAAGTCCCACAATATCTTGATGTCAACTTTGGGCAACAACCCCATCTCATCGAACTCCTTTTCACTTTCACTTTAAGAAATACATGGTCACCCACTTTAAAATATCTAAAAAATTTGTTCATGCCTGCCTAAATTTTATGCATGTCTTGGGAAGTCTTTAAATTATGATTGATATTTGTCATTTGTTCTTCCATTTCCTTTAACAAATTTGTCCCAGTGATAGCTTTTTCTGTTGGGTTATCCCAACTCACTGGTGTGTTGCATTTCTTGCCATACAAAGCTTCAAAAGGACTCATTTTTAATGAGACTTGATACACATTATTATAAGCAAAATCCATTAAGTGGATATAGTCTTCCTATTTTGATGGTTGTTCCATCACATACATCCTAAGCATGTCTTCAATTATCCTATTGGTCCTCTTTGTTTTCCCATATGACTTTGGGTGATATGTTGTACTAAGATTCGGATTTATCCCAAAGCCTTTGAACAAACCATGCCAGAACTTAGATGTAAACTTGGAATCTTTGTCTGAAACTATTTCCTTAAACACTCTATGTAGCCTGGAAACTTCCTTCATGTAAATCTATGCAATATTTGTTGCCTTGTGTGTTGTCTTTACGGGAATAAAATGCCCTTCCTTAGTAAAATTTTCCACCACCACCATGATGGAATCGTGATGCTTCACTGTTATGGGCAGCTTTGTAATAAAATCTATTGTGACCACTTTCCACTTCCATTCTGGAATGGGCAATGGTTGTAGCAGCCCCGTTGGATGTCTATGCTTTGTCTTTACCTTTTGGCACTCTAGACACCAATCTATGTAGTAAGCTACTTCCTTCTTCATTCCTAGCCAAAAGTATTGGCTCCTTACAACTATAATGGATTTATAATATCCTAGGTTCCCAGCATATGGCACATTTTGCATTTCTCTTTCATGAGGTAATGTTTCCACATTTTTAATGCATGTACAGTGGTTGCTAACTCTAGATCTTGGGTAGCATAACTTCTCTCATGCTCATTTAATTTTCAAGATTCATAGCATACCACATGATCTTTTTGACTGAGGACTCCACTGATCCCTTCCTTGCACGCATTCGTGCACACTACAAAGTCTTTATCTAGATATGCAATCTTTAATATGGGCACACTTGCCAAAATATCTTTCAACTGCTGGAAATTTTCTTCACATTTTGGAGTCCATTCAAACTTCAGTCCCTTCTTTTGCAAAGAAGTGATTGGGCTTGCAATTGTTGAAAACCCCTTCATGAATCTTTGGTAATAACCCGCAAGACCCATAAATGATCTAACCTCTTTCACATTTCTTAGTGTTGGTCATCCTCTAATGGATTTTATCTTCTTGAGATCAACTTGTATCCCATGTGTTGAAATAATATGCCCCAAGTAGTGAATCTTCTTTTGATAAAAGATGCACTTACTTAACTTGGCATATAGTTTATGCTCCCTTAAAACCTTTAGTTTCATTCTTAAATGATTCCCATTCTCCTCCTAGGACTTAGAGTAGATGAGAATATCATCTAAGAAAACAATTGCAAACTTGTCCATGTACTCCCTGAATAATCCATTCATTAGGCACATGAAAATTGTTGGGCCATTTGATAGTCCAAATGGCACTACTATGAATTCATCATGTCCATACCTAATACTGAACATTTTTTTGTTGATATATTCTTCGTTTATCCTCACTTGATGATAACATGATCTCAAATCAATATTGGAAAAGATCGGTGCACCTTTCAGCTGATCAAATAAATCATCAATCCTTAGCAAAGGATATTTGTTCTTTATAGTGACCTTATTCAGTTGTCTGAAATCAATACACAATTTTAAGGTTCCATCTTTATTTTTCACAAAAATAACTGGGGGTCCCCAAGGTGACACACTTGCGCGTATATACCCATTATTAAAAAGTTATTCAAGTTGCATTTGCAACTCTTTCATTTCTGGTGTGCCCATTATGTAAGGTGTCTTATACACTGGGGCAGCTCCTAACACCAAATCAATAGAGAAATCAATGTCCCTCTTCGGGGGAAATCCTAGGATTTCTTCAAAAACACATTTAAAATATTTTAAGACCGAATGATCTTCAATACTTTCCACTCTACCATGGGGGACTGATATTTTTCTTTCTTGTTGTCCAAGCTTGCATAAATCCTTGGCATGCTTTCTCCCATGTCTTCAATTGTTTCATCCTCCTGAATGTTGTGGACAGTCCTCATTCTTTCACCTTTGTGAGGGCAGTCCATATACAATTGATTTCTCTCACATCCCCAATATTGTAAAGGTTGTTGCCTTGGCCTTTTCCCAAAAGAATCTATTGTCTGGTGCTCATTTTGGGCTAATTGGGAGTTGTTTCTACAAAAGGGTGGCTTAAAACCTTTTTTCCTTTGTTCTTTCTTTCCTTTCATCTTGTCATTCCAAGTCTTTTGAAAGGCTCGCCTCCCTCCACTCTGCTCATAGAGATGTTTTTCTCTCCTTATGGTTTCCTACAAAGTCTTGGGGCTATCATATTGTATCTTGTCATTGTAGAAGGAGGTTAACCCACTAAGAAACATTGGATTTTGAATTTTTCATATTTTATGAAGTCCACATACTTCATTAACTCAAAAAACCTCTTCTTATATTCATCCATTGTCATGCTTCCTAGCTTGAGTTCAAATAAATCTTTCATATTCCTTTAATAGTAATGTTCAAAAAAGAATTTATCTTGGAAATATCCTTTGAACCTCCTCCATGAGACCCTCTTCTCATCAATATACTTGGATTTCTTAAGTTGATCCCACCACATGGTTGCCTTTCCTTGCAAGTGGTAGGTTGAAATTCTTGTTTCTACCCTTGAGGGGTAATCATGTAGCTAGAAATATTTCTTCATTTTCAACAACCAGGCCTCGGCCTCTTCTCCCTCCCTATGCTCACCTTTGAAAGTAAGTGGCTTGATTTTCCTGAGTTCACCTTGCAAGATGTCTCCCTCGGAACTTCTCCTTTGTATCCTAACAGGAGTCACACTTGGGTTGCTCACTAGCCCTGAACTACCATGAACTCTCCTAGTGGATTTCTCTTAGAATGATGGCATATGATCTTTCTCCTTGACTTCTTATCATTCATGTGCTCATCCCTTTTGTTATGGGGTTTGGAGGTTGTCACTTGTCTAGCACTAGCTTATTGCCTTGTTCCAAAGTATTTATTGGCTTTCTTTTGTAGCATATTCAAGATTTGAAGTATATCTTTGTGAGATTTCAAAATATTTTCATTATCAACCCTATAAATCTGCACTTCCCTCTACAATATCCTCATAGTTACATGCTCATGCATGACTCTTCTTCAATTAGACGTTGTCCCAGCATTTCTCATGCTGACATGCACACCTCTGAATTCCTCTCTATGACTGTAGGACCCATGGGAATCCTCAATGGTTGTACTTTTCATATGGGAACCAAATTGTCTTTATGAACCTCTAAATTCTGCAAAAAATGTGCATGCAAATAAATTTTGGTTAGACAAAAAATATATACACACACAATTTTGGAAAAGAATGCATAAATGTTTATACCATGTAATGCCACCAATCATATTCTTTTGACTTGACTATCAAATATATGGATCAAATTAATTTTATGGGTTAATATATGGATTCTCCTTCCCAATACCTTTCCATCGACTATTCATTTTCCCAAAACTGAGTTCTGAGCAGAAAATTATGGTCTTTAGAAGTTTTGACTGTTTTTCTTTTTTTTAACCTTGCATGCTACATGTGTCCTCTTTCTCTCCCAGCACATTTTTAGATACTGAGAATTAAAATCTATCTCCATGGATGATTTCTACAATCCATGAGCTTTCCGTAGACTTATCTTGGTCCCCAAACTGACTCCTGAGCAAGGAGTTATGTCCTCTAGAAGAAAATGTGTTGAATTTTACCCTTGAATGTTTAGGTTGTAGTTTCTTCATACAAGCTCTGTTTTACGATCATAATAGCTCATTGGAAATATCTCCTCAAGATCTTTAATTTTAGTAGAAAAAACTGTGTACTATATTTATAGAGTTTCATGAAATTTGATTTTCTAAAAGCATAGTTTATGCCCTCAAAAATGCTCTGCAAGTTTGTGAGCTCCAAAAACAATTAAATTTCTTGATAATTCATTGTTTATTGTTAATATGGCACTGGTTTTTTTTTCTAGGTAATTAGGCCATTGGGATACCCTCTATACTACATGATGCAATGCCCCCACCTCAGCAAGGTCTACTGACCTCTCGGTCTCTGGATATTCTCAATCTTCGAGTTGGAGCAGCTCTTCGATTTCCCGCTGGAATCTTCAAGAAATGTCCACAGGTCATTTTCACGAAACTTTGTTGTGTAAACAAGCACCAAGCGCAAGATTCTCTTACGAGACCACTAGCTGTGACCACGATCCTAACCCAAAAGTTGTTTCGTGATTTCGCGTGTCGGGTCTTTTCATGTGAATCACCCTGATTCTCCCAACCTCTGAAACCCCGACAGGAGTTTAGCGTGTACTAGCTCCTCCCTTATCTTCCTTCAATGTCACCTTCGGTCATGACCCGGGGTTCAACTCTCAAGCGCGTCGGGATTTTGTGTATCAGGAACTCCCGATATGATTAGATCTACGGTCCACGATCTTAGTTCAATCGACGGCTATGATCAAGTCGCGATTTCGTGTTTTGAGACTTTGGAGGTTGGTTCACCTTTGTTTTATCGATCCCCAATTTCCCAAAATCTCCTCGCGTCAGATCAACGGTCCTTAACTCTTCGTGGTCTGATGGTCCATATGGCCTCGCGATTTCATATTTCGCGGGTTTTCACAACTCCTACCTCTGGTTCCCCCGATTTTGAATTCAGCAAAACGTTGATCTCTCGCCACATGTCCCTTCTTGATGGACGGTTCTGATAGGCTTTGGAATTTTGCAATTTCGTGATTCTACCTCTCCTGTGCACTCTCAAAGGGTTAAGATACATGCACCTTACTTGGATCCAATGGTTGTTTCTCCATCACGTCTAGATTCGACGAACGAGACATGTTCTCCCCTTGTGAGTGTTCCTCCTGTCTGGACTCTGATCTGATGGCCTAGATTTCTCCCTGTCATCGATCTAGCAGTTGTTGTAGCTCCTCCTCCTGAGCTTCCATATATGTGCACTCCTTGCAGTGGATTTTTACGCGAGACTTAGTTCTTGCGAGTGATTGTGCACGCCTTGCAGCAGTCGCTTTTCACTCCTTGCAAAAAGAACTTTTTGTGCTATCTCTTCTGAGCTTCGGAATTGAAACAAATTCTGTCAATGCACTCCTTACATTCGGTGTGCACACCTTGCACTCACTCAATAGAAGAGAAACGATTGAAACTTATACCAACATTCACAATTTCATCTACTTGTAACAAAATTCACTCATTCATGAAAACAGGAAATTGCAAACAACAACAACATCACGCAATTGGATCATTTTTCCTCTGTTATATTCATTCGAAAATAAAATGGCTACAGTTATTTTCAAACAGCGAATAAAACTCAAAAACTCCTAATAACTCGCAGCAACCTCATTTGGACGTACAAAACTTCTATTTAACTCAGAGGGTCCTTAAGGTTCCCCCCGACTACTCATCTACCTCCAAAACGAAAACCTAATTGCTACCTAACTTTAGTTACATTCAAGACTCGGAGTGAAATTCCCTGCTCGCTCATGATCATTCTGTTCCTAAGCGTTGGATCTTCTTCTATTTTTCCAACCAGCTCCAAAAGATTTGCCGTAACTCCCAGCGTTTGAGATTCTCAAATGATTCCCAGGCATTGATTTGTCCTTCCACGCGTGCTCGCTGACGATGCTCCTGCATCATACTCCCCCTGAACAAAAAAAAATCATGGACTCATGTCCATGAGCTCCTGCACCGACTTTCCATGCTTCTGGATATCAGCTTCATTTTCCCAACTGCCATCTTCTATTGGGTTCCCTTTCCACTTGACCAGATATTCAAAATAGGTTTTCCTCCTAGTCTTCTTGTTAAGTCTCTAATCAATGATCTTCTCCATCTGTGGTTTTTCTGCTATAGGAATTTTTTTCTCCCACTGGACCTTCTCTTGTTTTTTTGCTTCCTCTGTTTCATATTTCCTGTAAGGATACAGGTCTGAAACGTTGAATATGGGTGATATGCCCACATCATCTGGAAACTCAATCTCATAGGCATTTGCATCAAATTTCCTTAATATCTTACATGGTCCTATCTTCTTCATTTTTAATTTGTTATATGTTCCCATAGGGAACCTTTCCTTTTTGAGATGTGCCAAAACTCGATCTCCGACTTCAAATTGAAGCTCCCTACGATGTTGATCAATATGCACTTGTATTCTTGGCTAGAGTTCTGCAATTGTCCTTGATCTGGCTATCGAGTTTTTTCATTTCTGCACCAAAGTATTCTACTCCAGCGCTCTTGATCTCACTATGTTATAAGTCTCTCAACTCAGATAATCCCCTGGGTTGCATTCCATACAATATTTTGAATGGGCTCTTTCCAGTGCTCCTATTTGGTGAGTCGTTGTATGCAAATTCCGCTTATGGCAGAATCTGATCCCACTAATTATGATGTTTAGTGACCAGACTCCTCAATAAGTTTCCCAAACTTATGTTTACCACCTCATTCTATCCATCTGTATGAGGGTGATAAGTTGAGCTGAAGGACAGATCTGTCCCCAACTTCTTCCATAGTGTTCTCCAAAAATGACCAACAAATTTTTTGTCTCTATCTGCGACAATGCTCATGGGTAGGCCGTGAAGTCTCACAGCTTCCTTGAAAAACAAATTTGCAACATAGGTTGCATCACTGGTCTTCTGGCATGGGATAAAGTGTGCCATCTTTGAAAATCTATCTGCCACCAAAAATATGGAATCACATCCTCTTTGTGTTCTTGACAGTCCCATCACAAAATCCATGCTTATTGCATCCCAAGGCCTCTCTGGTATCGGCAATGGTTGATACAATCTAGTGTTCTGTCTTTTTCCTTTTGCATGTTGGTGGATTCTAAACATGTTCACAAATTTTATCACTTTTGTCCTCATACCTGGCCAATAGTATGAACTACTCAACTGTGAAAATGTTTTATCATGGTCGAAATGTCCAGCCAATCCTCCATTGTGCTTCTCCTTCAAAATGTTATCCCTCATTGAGAATTTTAGTATGCACAACCGATTTCCCTTGAACAACAATCCTTCTTGAACCATGTATTCGGCCCACTGGCTCCTGTCTCTCAGCACAGTATTTGCACATGCTTCATATGCTTCCTTGAAATCTGCATCATCACAATACATATCCTTCAGGTGTTCAAACCCCAAAGTCTTTACCTAAAATTCATGTAGAATCAAACATCTCCTGCTCAATGCATCAACAACTTTGTTAGCATCCCCAACAATATGTTTTATGACAAAAGTAAAATTCTGCATAAACTCAATCCACTTTGCATGCTTTTGATTCAATTTTTCCTGTCTGGTTATGAATTGTAAGGCTTGGTTATCGCTATACAAGACAAATTCTCATGGGACAAGGTAGTGTCTCCACTTCTTCAGGGATTGAATTATGGCATAAAACTCCTTGTCATATGTGGAGTATTTCCTCTTAGTCTCATTCAACTTTTCCCTGAAATAGGCAACAGGCCTATTATCCTGGCTCAAAACTACTCCAATTGCAACTCCACTTGCATCGCATCTCACCTGAAATATATTTTCAAAATTTGGTAAGACCATAATTGGTTGCTCTGTTATTTTCTCCTTCAGTAATTTCAAGCTCCTCTCGGCCTCCTTTGTCCATTTTAAAGACTTGTGCTTCTTCTTCACTGTATCCATCATTGGTGCACAAATTCCACTAAAATCTCTGATGAATTTCCTATAGAAACTTGCTAATCCATGGAAGCTTCTTACCTCGAACATTCTTCTTGGTGATGGCCATTCTTTGATTGCTCTCACCTTTTCTGGATCCATCTCCAGTTCATTTGAAGAGATCACAAAACCCAAGTAAATGAGTTTTGTCTTCATAAAAGAGGACTTCTTCATATTTATTAGCAACTTCTCCTGTTGTAGTCTACTCATCACTAGTGTCAGGTGTCTCAAATGATCCTCTTTGGTCTTGATAAAGATCAATATATCATCCATATATACAACCACGAACTTGCCAATGAAGTCTTTCAAATTTTCATTCATTAATCTCATAAAAGTACTTGGGGCATTTGTTAAGCCAAATGGCATAACAAGCCACTCATACAAACCTTCATTTGTCTTAAAGGTTGTCTTACATTCATCACCTTCCCTCAGTCTGATTTGGTGATATCCACTTTTCAAATCTATCTTAGAAAAGAAATTTTCTCCACTTAAACAGTCCATTAAATCATCCATTATTGGCAAAGGGAACCTATACCTGATGGTGACCTTGTTAATGGCTCTTGAGTCTGTACACATTCTACATCCTCCATCTTTCTTTGGATTTAACACAGTTGGCACTGTGCATGGACTCAAGCTCTCTCTAACCAACCCTTTGTCTAACAATTCCTGGACTTGGTTCTTTACCTCCTCATTCTCTCTAGGTGTCAGTCTATACGCTGCTTTGTTTGGCAGAATTGCTCCTGGTATCATATCAATATGATGGCTGATACTTTTGATGGGTGGCAATGAGTTAGGTAGCTCATCCACCACTATGTCAGCAAAATTATCCAACAATTCCTGAATTTCTTGGCAAATCATCCATTTAAGTACTTGTAAGGATAAATCTAGGTTTCCTCACCACAGCAAACTGCATCTCCTGTCCTTTATTAAATCCTTTCAGGAGTTCCTTCCCACTCATGAAAAGTATGCTTGTGTTGGCTTCCCCTTTCGTTTTTTTCTCCTCTATTGGCAGCAACATGTGTTTCCTACCATTCTTCTCCAAGGTGTATGTGTTTTTCCTCCCATCATGAATGACATTCCTGTCAAACTGCCATGGTCTTCCCAACAAAATATGGCAAACATCCATGGGAATTACATCACATAGAATTTCATCTCTATATCCTACTATCTTAATTTCAACCAAGCATTGTCTAGTAACCATTACCTCGTGTCCTTTCTTCAACCACGAGACTTTGTATGGCTTCGGGTGTGCAGTTTTCTCTAACTCCAATTTCTCCACCATCTCTATGGATACTAAGTTGTCAATGCTCCCGCTGTCAATTATCATTTTGCAGACTTTGTCCTTAGTCTTGAAAGTTGTCGTGAAGAGACTATTCCTCTGCACCAGTTTTTCAACTTCTGCCTCTAGTTTTAAGAGAACTTTTCTCAACATCAAAGATGTTCCATCCTCTACTCCTTCTGCTTCAACATTTCTTCTCTGTGCTTCCGAAATGTGAGCTTCACCTTCTCCTTCTTTATTTCTCTCGGGACATTCCCAAGACTTATGGCATGCCTTTCCACAGGTGTACCATCTCATTTCTCCTCCTCTACCTCTTCCTCTTCCTCTGGAAGAATTTATTCCACCATCTTGTCTTCCTCGAGAACTTCCTCCTCTTTCCGAGTGACTGTGTGGTTTCTCAGCCTCATCTTTGGATTTATGTGCCTTGTCATGGGCAACTCCCTTGCCTTTGTTCGGAGCTGGGCTTCTATCTCTACCTCATTGGTTTTGTTTTCTGGCCAACTTCTCCTCCGCCTTCAGTGCGAACTGATAAGCATCCTCCACAGTCCTTATTGACATCATGTTGATCTCATCCTGGATTTCATACCTCAGGCCATTTATATACCTGGAAACGATTTCTTCATCTTTCTCTCTTTGTCCAGTTATGATGTTCAACTTGTAGAAATCCTATGTGTACGCTTTAACTGTCATACCCTTCTGCCTCAAGTTCTTCAGCATCCTGAACAGATTGATCTGATAATATTTGGGCATGAATTTATCCTTCAGCTTGGCTACCATTTTGTCCCAATTCTTTATCTTTTGTTTGCCTTTGCTCCTCCTCTCAGCCTGCAGTTCATCCCACCACAGTGTTGCATGTCCTTTTAGTCAGGTGACATCATGTATCACCCTTTTCTCCTCATCGACATCTTCATAGTCTAAATATTTGTCCATGGACCTTACCCAATCCAGCAGCTCTTCAGCATCCAAATTACCTTCATACATTGGGACCTCTATTTTGGCTCTAGCTCCTAATCTGACAACTTCTCTCAGCAAGCGTTCTTCAGCAACATTTTCTCCTGAAGCTTCTTCGAATTCTACCTCTTCACTCTCTGCATCGTTGATGTCTCCAGCATCAGGTGCTCTTCTCTGCGTTGCCTCCATCACCTCTAATCTTGCACGAAGTTCTCACATCTCCCTTTCTACGACCCGATTGGATAAAGGTTGTTCCACTCGTCTCCTCGGTGACATTGTGTTGACTGTCTCTAAAACACAGAGTACAACTCGAGTTCTTTCGCCTCCTTTATCTCCTTCGCCTGAAATCTACAAACAAAAATCTGCTCTGATACCACTTGATGCAGTGCTCCCACCTCAGCAGGGTCTACTGACTTCCCGGTCTCTGGATCTTCTCAATCTTTGAGTTGGAGAAGCTCTATGATTCCCCGCTGGAATCTTCAAGAAATGTCCACAGGTCCTTTTCATGAAACTTCGTCGTGCGAACAAGCACCAGGCACAAGCTTCTCTCATGAGACCACTCGTTGTGACCACGAGCCTAACCCAAAAGGTGTTTCACGATTTTGAGTGTCGGGTCTTTGCATGTGAATCACCCCAATTCTCCCAACCTCCGAAACCCCCACAGGAGTTTAGCGTGTACTAGCTCCTCCCTTAGCTTCCCTCAATGTTTACTTCGGTCATGACCCGGGGCTCAACTCTCAATCCTGTCATTATTTCACATATCGGGAACTCCCGATATGATTACATCTACGGTCCACGATCTTCCTTCGGTCGACGGCTACAATCAAGTCGCGATTTCGCATTTCCCGACTTTGGAGGTTGGTTCACCTATGTTTTCTCGATCCTCGATTTCCCAAAATCTCCTTGCATCAAATCATAGTCCTTAACTCTCTGTGGTCCGGCGGTCTAGATGGCCTCGCGATTTCAGATTTTGCAGGTTTTCACAACTCCTACCTATGGTTCCCTCGATTGTGAATTCATCGAAACGTTGATCTTTCGCCATGTGTCTCTTCTTGATGGACGGTTCCGATAGGCTTTGGAATTTCACGATTTCGTGATTCTGCCTCCCCTGTGCACTCTCAAAGGGTTAAGATACGTGCACCTTACTTGGATCCAATGGTTGTTGGTCCTTCGCATCTAGATCCGACGAACGAGATTTGTTCTCCCCTTGTGCACGTTCCTCCTGTCTGGACTCTGATCTGATGACCCAGATTTCTCCCTGCAGCCGATCTAGCGGTTGTTGTAGCTCCTCCTGCTGAGCTTCCAGATATGTGCACTCCTTCCAGCAAATTTTTATGCGAGACTTAGTTCTTGCAGGTGACTGTGCACACCTTGCAACAGTCACTTTGCACTCCTCGCAAAGGGAAATTCTCATGCTATCTCTTTTGAGCTTTGTAATCAAAACAGATTCTGTCAACGCACTCCTTGCGTTCGGTGTGCACACCTTGCACTCACTCAATAGAAGAGAAATGATTGAAACTTATACCAACATTCACAATTTCATCTACTCGTAATGAAATTCATTCATTCATGAAAACAGGAAATTGCAAACAATAACAGCATCACGCAATTGGATCAATTTTCCTCTGCTATATTCATTCGGAAATAAAATGGCTACAGCTATTTTCAAATAGAAAATAAAACTCAAAAACTCCTACTAACTTGTAGCAGCCTCATTTGGGCGTACAAAACTTCTATTTAACTCAGAGGGTCCTTAGGGTTCCCCCCGACTACTCATCTACCTCCAAAACGAAAATCTAACTGCTACCTAAGTTCAATTACATTCAAGACTCGGAGTGAAACTCTGTAAGCGCTCATGATCATTTTGTTCCCAAGTGTTTGATCTTCTTCCGTTTTTCCAACCAGCTCCAAAAGATTCATCATAACTCCCAGCGTTTGAGATTTTGAAATGATTCTCAGGTGTTGAGTTGTTCTTCCACGCGTGCTCGGTGACAATACTCTTGCATCACTACAACTCGTGACGAACGTCGAAGTAGGGCACTGGTCCACCGAGCAATCTCCCATACCACAGATTATAACCAACGCCACACAAGGGCACCAACCCACCAGGATACCACACTCAACATTGATCCATCTCTCCCAAAAAATGTTACCCCAATCTGATCCACTGGAGAACCGACGCATCGGGCTATCCCACACAAACCTCCAACAACAACTCATGAACCGACGTTGATCCGTCGGGCCACCGAGACACTGGCCACCACACACAAATTCCATCCAAATGGGCATGACACCAATCCATCGGGCCACCGGTCCACCAGGGCACTGACCACCACATGCAACTTCCATCCAAATGGGATCGACGTCAATCCATCAAGCCACTGACCCACCAACCACCAAGCGCAATTTCCATCTAAATGGGCCCAACATCAATCCATCGCAGCACCGGGAAAAAATTTATGTTGTGTGTGGGCTCTGCAGGGTTCTTCTAGGAAAACTGCCAGCGAACAACAATAAACACTTGTTGTTAATAGTGCAACTCACTCATGAGTTCACTCTTCAAGGTCGACAACCTAGTTCTTCAATTTCTAGCTCCAATACACTCCAAAATTCTCTAGCATGCTCCTGAAATCATCCAGCCTTCTTGCTCTAGCTCTGCTGCTCTTTTTCCATGCATGTTGCTTGTTGTTCATGTAAAAAACCTCCTATGAAAAAACTGCCTAATTCCCCCTTACGGATTTCCTCTATTTTCCCAAGGAAATTGACTTCTCACTCTGCTCAATGCCGATTGTTTCAACCCCATGCTTTCCAATAACTATGGGATGCGACTCTCACACCCACCCTCTTAAATGAGTTTAATGATTGAGCTCTCACACACTCAAACAAAAATAGAATGTTTCCCCAAATGATAATAAAAGTTCAAAAAATTGGGTTTGGATTAATACCCATAAACCATTTACCCCCTTGGGTCCCTCTTAGGCACTTTCTTGGCATTTCCCTCTCTTGTAGATAAATCAGCCCCCATCTTTGTCCTTAATCCTAGCAGTTGGTATCACATTATATTTATTAAAATTCAGAAAATACATTTTGCATAGTACATTGCTTGGCCATAGCCACATTCATATCTACATTATGCATTAATTAAATTGGGGATTATAGTAGGGATGTTATAGCGAGAGTCTGAATAGCACAAGAAATTGCAAGAATTTAGTATGTGCTTTGAGGGGAGTGATTGAAAAGTGTAGACTTGGGTTGGAAGCTGGCCAATAATTCTTGTTGAGAAAAGGGAGACTGGTTTATTGCATACTATTGATGGATTATCATAAGTTGTAGGAGATAAGAAGGGCATTAAGATCTCATGAGGAGTCTATATGTGGTAACAAAACATCAATTTTATCTACTATAGTTATATTACATGGAATTGACCATCAGGCACCTCCCAAAATACCACTATTATGGGAACCTTGGTTTAGATCAAATGACAAATCTTTGTTCTAGAGACAAAGTTTAATATGCTCAATAACTTGGTGACCAACTTGATCAAAGGAGAACACTCAAGGGAATCCAATCATGTTCAATCAATAAACTCCAACTATGAAGGTTGGAAGGAAGAGGAAACAATACACCAACTGCCAAAGGCAAAGGAAATTATCAAGCTTAACTCAAACCTTGAGAATGCAACAATGGAGGAAACAACCAACCACCATGCATTTTGCTAATTAAATGTGTTGCAAAGATATTAGGACTTTAGGTCTTTTTTATAGAATCTACTTTACTGAGGAATATTGGCTTGTCTTACTTTTGGACCTAGATAGATATAGCTATATGTAGGAAATTAGAAATTCAATTTTGGTCTTCGTAAATTTTTTTAATCAAACTCTAGAAGTATTTTCGTTGCGAACTATGTTGCAATTTTTATTAATATAAAAATATCTTATTTATGATAATACACACACACATTCCAAGAAAAACCTCCCAAAAAATCCTCCAAATACTTTCCCCATAATCCATAAATGATAAATGAGGTAAATTGTCAATCCTAATTATATATCCTAACTCTCAGGAGATCAAGAAACTTAAACATATAACCTCCCCAACTTTAAAGAAAAGATCTCACATTGTCTCATAACTACTTTAATTAACCCTCAAAAACTAACACATAAAATTAATTAATTAAATAAACTTTAAAATATATGCCTATCAAACTAGTTTCTAATTTATCAATAAATACCTACTCAAACCTAAACAACAACATACACAACTATATAATAACAATAAACAGTCATAATATGTCTATAATAAAATAAAAAAAGATTCTCAATTTATTATAGACATCTCATGATATTATATTTCAAATGGCTACATTAAGAAAATAAATCTATCATATTTGGTTTATTAGCTTAAGTGACTTAGTAATATGAGTGATTTAGTTTTTAAATATTTTAATTTATTTTAATATTTAAGAGCAGCCAAAAAAGTTTTTTAACGTGTACAGAAGCCAAAAGAGTGATTTAGTTTTTAAATATTTTAATTTATTTTAATATTTAAGAGCAGCCAAAAAAGTTTTTTAACGTGTAGAGAAGCCAAAAGCTTATTATAAAAATATGATTTTTTTTTAATAATTATAATATTTTTAATTAAAGAATATATCATTTTATTAAATATAATATCTTTTAAAATATAAAGTTTAAATTAAATATAATATCTTTTAAAATATAAAGTTTAAATTAAATATAATATCTTTTAAAATATAAAGTTTAAATATATAATTTAAAATTGATAATTGAATTATGGTAGTTTTTGTTATCTTTTAAGAAGTGAAATTTAAAAATTAAATATCATAAATATTATTAAATCAACAAAATAAAATCATTAAAAAATTAATAATTTTTTTTTATGGTGAAAAAATGCATGGTTAGAATATATCATAGATTTAGTGGATATCAATTTCAAAACATTGTAACAACCATTACTTTAGAACAATTAAATTGCTTTCATATTTTATTTATAAAATAGATTTATCAATTGATAAAAATATAATATTTCAAAAATAATTATAATATGTTTTCAATTAAAAATATATAATATTTTATGAAAAATAAATAATATATATTGGGAAGATGTACTATTAGTTTAAATATAAAATTAAAAAATTAATTATTTTAAATATCAATTGAAAATATCTCAAACTCAACTATTTTAATAGTAAGGTAATATCACCTTGTATGGGGTGACATCCAGCGACCACGTCCACCATGACAGTTGACACGTCACCCACCCCCTCTCTCTTAGGGTGGTAACTTGGCGGAAAAAATTCAAACCACCTGCAACCGCACTTGAAATCGTCCGCCCTCTTGTACGAAATTCGTGTGGATTTGATGGCTCCTCAACCTCCTTCATAGGTTAACCTTTTCACGCCTCCTCTGTAGATTAACTATTTTGATTCCTTCTCAGCCCCGCGAGCTCCTCTCCTGGTGTCTGCTCTTCCTCCCAAGATTGTTCTCCTCTCTTGCTCTAAGTTTTGAACCCCTGCCTCCCACACCTTATGCATTACCTCTCTTCCTCGGTGTGACTCGCCTAGTGCTCATTTCATGCCTAGAATTCGAGGACACTCAATTCGAGAAGGCGCACATTACTCACATATTGGTCAGCCTCCTTCCATTCTTCATCCCTGCTGCACTTGTCCCTGCCACAATAACATGGCCCAACAACCTCCTTTTTCCATTGGTGAAGACACAGATCGTAAGCCGCCTGGAGCTCCACCCTTGACTTCCTCCACTAGTTCGCTTCCCCCCGATCCAGATGTTGCTTCCAGTTTCGCCCCCACCCTCCACCTCATCCTGGTTTCACTGATGTTCAAAGAGAAACAATGCAGGCTCTACACAAGGACAATACAGAAATGAAATTTCGCCTGGCGTTGATGGAAAAGCCACTGGATTGGCTTCTGGATTATGGAGCTCAAGACCCTTCTCAGCGTCACACCATAGAGGAGTTGCTTCATGCCATGATGGAGCCAAAATGGTCGGACGAGTCAGAGCATGCCTTCCCACATAGCTACACAAGCAAGTAATTCTCATGGTCTGCTATTTTTTGTTTCTCATAGCCTCTATCTGGCTTATCAAGCCACAACGCTATCTTTCTCATTTAAGAAATAGGCTTAGAGTAGATATTTTGAATATGCATCAAACCAAACTATTAGATAGCAGTAGAATTAGTAGAATACTATGGAACTTTTATCTTTGGTGGTGGAGTTGGTTTCCTTTCATGGCAGCCTCAACACTAGTCTCTTAGACCAAATATGTAAATTCTGATTTTGAAAGGTAATACAATTCTAGCTTACAAAAAAAATAGTAAGGTAATATCAGCGTAGACTCATTTTAAATCTATCAAGCATTGAGGGATCAAATTTCTTAAGGTGTAATTTTTTTTACTATCATTTAATATGAAGGAATTAATATTTTAAATGTTGTTATATGTAAGTACATCGTATATATTGTAATGGTTCATGTAATTGTTTTCTTTTAATTGAGTAGACTTCATTTTTATTATTGTTAATTTTTTAATTGAGTATACTTTATTTTTATTATTGTTAATTTTTTTAATTGAATCGACTTTAATTTTTTTAATGTAACCTTATTTAACATAAGGCTAATGTGACAACATCTTCCCATACATGTAAAGCACCTCTCTACTCTCAGTGCAAATACTAATTATAGAGCACCCCACTACTCTCAATACAATAAAAGACCTTAAAATATAATCTTATAATTTGATGCGGCAAGGAATAACTCCTCTTCCATACTTTAAGGACCAAAAAACATGAACATCCATTTAGCAATATTCCACAATCATGCGCACATTTAGCAATATTCTGCAAGGGCCAAGATATGATCCTTATCTTTCTAAACATAAGAGGGGTTGGTGGCACCCTAAAATAGCCTACCATTCACAGACTTTTCTCTATTGTCAAACCGGACATCATTTTTTTCCAAGAGACTTTAGTCTCTGAGGAAAAGGCTAGGAATTTTATGTGCTCGATTTACCCAAATTGGATGATAACTATTGTTAGTTTTGTTGGGAGTTCTGGGGGTCTTTTAGTGGCTTGGAATCCTAATATTTTTTAGCTACAGTCCTTTCTAAGTATTGGTGGAATTCTGTTGACAGGTATCCACATCCCGGATAAAAGAAATATAAGTTTTATAAATACTTATGGGTCGTGCATTGGGCATAGGCATTTCTGGGAACAAGTGGATGCAAAAGGGATGCTAGCACAAAAAAATCTCATCCTTGCGGGGGATCTAAACTTTGTTATCAGTACAGATGAACTGTGGGGCGATGTGGCCTTGCCCGATCCTTTGGCAGGTTTTTTTTAAATCTTTTCTCTTCTAACAGGTTGGTGGATATCAAGCCTGGGGTTTTATTGCCTACATGGAAAAACGGGAGGAGAGGGAGGGAGGAAATCCATAAGAGATTAGATAGGGAATATGTTTCAAAAGCGCTATTAAATGATGCTGCAAAATACATATCTTGAGTGGATCTCCCTTTTGTATCGGATCATGCAACTGTAGTTCTTCAAATAGATTATGGTTATAAGCCTGTTGCTTATCCTTTTAAATTCAATCCAGCTTTCCTGCTAGAATTGTCATTCTACGATTTAGTTCGGGCATTTTGGGATTCACAACAAGTAGTCAAGCAGGCTGGAGCTCAACGAAGACTGTCTAGGAAACTCTCCGGGTTAAAAGCATAGGTTAAGATCTGGTTGGCTGACAAAAAGAAAAAGGAACTTTTACAATTCGAACTTTTATAAGTTGAGATTGCACACTTATCTGAGCAATATTTGGAAACTGAACAAAGCATTGATCTTAGAACCTGATTGAAAGAACTTGGAAGTGAAAGGAACAAGTTACTTCTGGCTGAGGAGGAGCATTGGCGTCTTAAAAGTAGGGCAACATGGATTAAATGCGGGGACAAGAACACAAATTTTTTTCATCATTTCGCTAGTTACAGGAAGAATAAAAAACATCTATGGGAGATCAAAGATGAATTGGGATAGGAACACTATGGGCATGATGCAATAAAGATTGAAGCTTAGCGATACTTCAGTACCTTCTATCAAGAACCGAGTATGAATACGATGGTGGATAAGGTAGCATCGGTCGACTTATATCCAAGGTTGGTAACTGAGGAGGAAGTCATCCAGCTTGAGAAATTAGTTACCAAGGAGGAGATATTAGATGTATTAAAGGGCTTCGCCAAAGACAAGAGTCCTGGCCCCAATGGGTGGACTGTGGAATTCTACTTTCATTTCTATTATTTGATTGCCAAAGATTTATTAGATGCAATTGAGGAGTCGCGCAGGACTGATGTTGTAAATAGAGCACTCAACTCGACCTTTATCGCTCTCATGTCAAAGGTAAATGGTCTTGCTACTTTTGAGGAGTTACGCCCGGTAGCTCTCTGTAGCCTTTGTTATAAGATATTCACTAAAATAATTTCTAGGTGCACTAGACCGATCCTATCTCATGTCTTATCTGAGGAACAATTTGGTTTCTTAAAAGGAAGACAAATTATCGATGCTATCGGGATGGCGCAGGAATGTTTGCATAGTATCAAAGAGAAAAATCTTCAAGCATTAATCCTAAAGATTGATTTGAAAAAAGCCTATGATTGTGTCAGTTGGGATTATCTAAGACTGGTCTTGCTTCAATGTGGGTTTGGCCTTCCAATGACAAAGTGG
The DNA here is from genome assembly GCA_010110895.2 of Picea sitchensis. Classification (NCBI taxonomy): domain Eukaryota; kingdom Viridiplantae; phylum Streptophyta; class Pinopsida; order Pinales; family Pinaceae; genus Picea; species Picea sitchensis. The sequence continues at coordinate 192,794 of SNQJ01S0003444.1, read as the reverse complement.
ATAATGGGTTGTATTACATCAACAACATATGTTATATTGATCAATGGTGAGCCTTTAGGATTCTTCTATAGTGAGAGGGAATTATGTCAGGGATGCCCATTGTCGCCATTGTTATTTATTTTAATTATGGAAGGCTTAAGTCTAGCTTTAAAAAGAAGCCAAGAGAAAGGATTACTCACAGGCATAAAGGTATCAAGGCTTCTTAAGATACTCCATCTATTGTTTGTAGATGATATCCTCATTATGACTAAAGCTTCTATTGTTGAATGGCAGGAAATAAAAAGAGTTCTGAAAATTTTCTATAGGGCATCTGGTCTCATGATAAATGAAAAGAAAACATATTTTCTACAACACTATGTGCGTCAACAAGATCTTGTGATTTTAAAGGCCAATTTTCATTATAACTTTGTTGATCTTTCTAGTGGTTTCAGGTATCTTGGATATTTTTTGAAGATCAATAGATACAAAACTGAGGATTGGCATTGGTTGATTGCCAAATATGAATCACGGATTAGCCATTGGTGCAATAGGTGGTTATCCATTGGGGGGTGCTTTGTACTCATCAAGGAGGTTTTAGAAAGCCAGCCCGTCTATTGGATGACTCTTGCAAATTTTCCCTCTCATATTCTCCATAAGATTCGATAGATTATCTATGACTTCCTTTGGTCGGGGTGCAGTAGGAAAAAGAAGATTCATCTCTGTGCATGGCAACTTATAGCTCGTCCAAAAAAGTTTGGAGGCTGGGGTTTGAGGGATCTGGGCAGATTTGGTAAGGCTATGGCGGAAAATACTCTTTGGAGATCTCTGATACAAGAAGGATTATGGCATCGTGTATTAAAAGATAAATACTATCCTTATGTTTATGTTGATAGATGGTTGCGCACGGTTAATGTAGTTGATGTTAAAGGGTCTCAGACCTGGAAGCATCTTTTAAAGTCTTTGTACATTCTTTTACATTGGTTAGCATGGAGACTGGGATCTGGTCACAACATTCGGTTGGGTAAAGATCACATTATGGGGATGGGGGAAGGGGTTGTTTTGACTAGAGAGTTGATCTCAACACTCAACAGGAAAGGAATATATTTTTTATTCCAGGCACATTGTGATGCTTGTGTGGGGATGATAGAAACAAATTAGCACTCAAGCGATGCTCTAGGGTTAGTAGGGGATCTTGCATTGGAATGGAATTCCTTTCGTTGTGCACTCATCAACAATGGTGTTCAATTATTGGAGAATCTGGATCAGCTTATCTAGATGGGGGGCAATGAATCGGGATAGTTAACTGTCGGGAATTCTTATGAGGTCATGGAAAAAAAAGAAATGGTGTTTTGTGATTGGAGGCTGGCTGAAAGCGTTGTGGTCCTAGGCATGCCCCTTAAAAATTCAGTTATTCACCTAGTTAATGGCAGAGAACAAGATACTCACCTGGGATCTGCTTCAGCGTAGAGGTTTTCATGGACCGAGTTTCTGCCATTTATGTAAAGTTAGCAAGGAGTATGTTTACCATTTGTTTGTGGAATGCACTTTTACCATGAAAGTCTGGGAAAAGGTAACAACATTTATAAACCTATCGGGCAGGTGGTCTGGAAATACAATTGCGAAGTGTTTTAAGGCATGGAAAGATCAAATTACATCCTACCCATGCCTGCCCACGATTATCTGTTGGTATATCTGGAAGGAGAGGAACCTGGCGATATTTGAAGACTGCAATCCTAATTTACAGAAGGTGGCATACCTAACAATTTCCACGTTGGGGGATTGTAAAAAAAATTTGAAAGATGCCTGTCGTAGGAACATTCCTGATATATATGTTGAGTGTGGAGTGGGGGGATGGTTCGATGGGGTTGTTGAATCCTCGGGTAATAATGTTGGAGTTGGTGGGTTTATTAGAATTAGTGAGCACAGATGTTACAAATGGTATTTAAATTGTGGACCCAGTACTAACACCAAAGTTGAGCTCTTGGGAGCTTGGGCACTACTCACTATGGCCTCTTGCCTTTCAATTTTGGAGATTCACATCCAAGGAGACTAAAAAATAATCATTGATTGGTTGAAAGGTAAGGGGCGTCTTTAGGTGGTTGTACTGGAATGTTGGAAGGACCGCATCAAGGAGATTTCAAATATTTTTCAAAAAAATTCCTTTGCTCATCTATACAAGTAAGGAAATACAGTTGCGGACATCCTATCAAAAAGTGCGCTCCATCAAGCACCAGGGAAGATTGTCTATTTTATGTGCGAAGAGGGCCATGAAGGACCTTATCAGTTTTTAGACCTTTGCTAGTGGGGTTGTCTTTGGTTTTCTTTTTTGATGATCTGGGTTGTCAGTATGGAGATCCATTTGTTCTTCGGTGAAGGAATGTTTGTTGTATCCTATATTTGGGATTGATCTGTCCCTTGTGTTTTCGGATTTGGGTTTTATTTTGGAGGTTGAGGCATTTATGTATTATCCTGTAGGCTTGTAAGGGATATTATGGATGTGATGTTAACTACATGGTTATCTTAGACCTTTTTGAAGTTGATATCATCGTTATGATATCTTTGTATTTGAATGGTTTATATTTTTATTAATATAAAGCGAAATTGTTTGAGGAAAAAAAATCATGCGCACATGACCAGTGCACAACAAATCTTTTCTTGTCCACGGCTAACTATGTCCAATCCATTTAAAACGTTTTTATTATACCTGTCGATAGGCATGGTATATAGTGTTGAGTTAGGTTTGACTTTCTATTAGTTCATGGTTGACCATAAAATATGCACCCCTTTATCGAAAGTTTTAAAAAATAATGATTAATTTTAAATTTTAAATCTTATTTATCTGATATCTTATTGGCCAAAAATTTTGAAGTCTTATTGTTGCCTTCACTTCCCCCAATGCTATTGTAATAAATGTTTTTGCATCTAGTCATTTCATGCCTACTCCTTCTCTCCCTATCTCCTTAAACAATACTTTCATTATTATATTAGGCAGGTATATGCTACCTAGTAGCCTTGTTTAGACCTCCATGAAATGATATAATAGCAAGGAGGTTGAGTAAGGAACAAAAAGAAACACCCGCCTAAGGGAATACTGTAATTTAAGCTTCAATTTAGGGCCATCCTAAAGATTCATATGGGCCTACGTGGTACAAGTGGGTGTTAAATTTGAAATATATATATATATATATATATATATATATATATATATATATATATATATATATATATATATATATATATATATATTAAATTAAAATATGATTCTTAGGTGTTTAATAAAGTATTTATTTTTTATTCGATTTTTGGGGATAATATGATGTCAAGTCAAACCAATATATATATATATATATATATATTAAATTAAAATATCAGATTGCGGTGTTTAATAAAGTATTTATTTTTATTCGATTTTGAGGATAATATGATGTCAAGTCAAACCAACAACGTTCCACTCATGGATATGTATCTTTTAATTAATTAAAAGAATAAATAGAGGAATTTAATAAAATACCCATTTCATTAAAGTTGGAGAATAATATTGTGGTATTGTAATTAAAAGGGTTTTATAGGAAACAAATCAACAACTTTTTATTCTCGATCAGAATGTTAGTTCAGGTTGTTCAACATGGTACACACTTTGATTGTAATTGTAAGACAATATGGTGTTCTCCTGACCAAGAGGGTTGCTTGGGAATCAAAACAACAACCTTTTTATTAATGGTTTAGATTCTTAATCAAAACACTAAACCAATTAGTTCTACAAGGTACCCTTTTTTAATACAATTGTTGTGACTAAGAGGGTTGCTTGAGAATCAAACCACAACATTTTTCTAATGGATATGGATCCTCAACCAAAACTCCAATTCGAGGAGTTCAACGAGGTAAACACTTTCATTATCGTTGTAGGACAATATGGTGTTGTTGTAACAAAGAGGGTTGCTTGGGAATTGAACCAACAACCTTTTACCGATGGATGTGGAAACTTAACTAAAAAGCTAGAGTAGGACGTTCAACGAGGTATTGAATTTCATTGGAGTTGTAGCACAATATGGTGTTGTCACAACCAAGAGTGTAATATGTTGTCAACGTGACCAAGACAATCACTTGCAAATTGAACCAACAACCTTTTACTAATGGACATGGATCTTGAACTGGAGTGCATACGAATAATGAGAATGAATAAAGAGTGAATTCCTTGACTTATGACGAGGGAAAATCCCAATCCCCACCTCAATGGAGAAAATGTACATTGTCAAATATGCATCCAACATAGGCTGGGTAATCTCCTATAATGAATCACGATCACAAATAATTCAATAAGTGTATATTCTATGCTGCTATCAAAACACCCATATACCTATCGATGTGATATCTTGTGGCCCTGCTCTAGCATGTGATTGTTATCTATATGATGCATTAAGGACTATTACTATAATGACATATTTCTATGGTACATTTTTGTTACATAAGAATATTTACTTTAATCTATAGATGCATGATTTAACAACCACAAGTCCATTTCTAATAACATAATCCTTAATCTTTAATTATTAGTAATATATATGGATCTTTAACTAAAACATCAGATTGGAGCACTCGACAAGGTATCCAATTCCATTAGAGTTGTAAGACAATATTGTGTCATCGCAACCAAGAAGATCGCTTAGGGATCATACCAACAACCTTTAACTAATGGACATGGATCCTTAACAAAAACCCTAGATCGAGGGGTTAGAAAAAGTACCCACTTTCATTGGAGTTATCATGAACAAGAGGGTCACTTGAGAATCAAACTAAAATCCTTTTAATAATGGATATGGACCCTTGACCAAAACTCTAGATTGAGGCATTCAACAAGGTACCCATTTTCATTTGAGTTGTAAGACAATATAATGTTATTCCAATAATTCGTTTGTAAGACAATATAATGTTATTCGAATAATGGCATTTTCCAAGTCAAGTCACATAAAATAACATTTATCCAACCAACGTTACTTCTCCTAAGATTAATTCCTTCTTTCACCCCCACATTAAACTTGTTGATGAAGTTTTTAAAGTTCTTGTAATGTATCGAAACCGACAAAATATTGAAATCTTCCAAGTCGATTGTATGCATTATTTCATTTTGGTTGGAGCGATCTTAGTCCATTGACTGAGACATCATCATTTAGTATTATTGTAATAGTAAGCAACTGCATGCACTGACTCATCACATATTATGCATCTTTTAACTCCTTTTGTTCCCTTCTTTTCTTCCTCTTTGAGTTGAACAACAGGTGGTGGACAATAGTCCAAAGCACTTAGAAATGAACACTATAATTATAAATCACATTTCCATTGAGAGTTTACATAGACGTAGACATAGATAGATAGATAACTAGGTATGGCATTTGATTTGCAAAGCCAAATCTATGATGGTGGATGAAGAAGTAATGGATTTAGCTATGGTTCCTCAAGGTCAAGTTGACTCTAATTTTCTCTCAACTATTATGCTCTTGTTATTTGTTTTTAACTGTTGTTCATGGTGTTTGTTTATTTCTTTGTGTTAAGATTTATGTTAATGGTGGTTTTGAGTGGATTCCTTCATATGGGTGCTTGAGATAAGCTTTGAGTTTTTGTGGGTTGGTGTCAAATGCATTTGGGCTTGTTTGGATGGGTGGCCAGATGGAGGGAAATACAAGGTACCCTCTTTTGATACAATTTCTGTGACGAAGAGGGTTTCTTAAGAATCAAACCACAACCTTTTATTGATAGATATGGACCATTAACCAAAACTCCAATTTGAGGAGTTCAACAAGGTAACCACTTTCATTACAGTTGTAGGACAAAATGGTGTTGTTGTAATGAAGACGACTACTTGGGAATCGAACCAACGACCTTTTACTGATGGATTTGGATCCTTAAACCAAAATACAAACTAGGATATTCAATGAGATACCCAGTTTCATTGGAGTTGTAGCGTAATATGGTGTTATCACGACCAAGAGAGAAATATGTTATCATTGTGACCAAGATGATCACTTGGGAATTGAACCAACAACTTTTTACTAATGGATGTGGATCTTGAACTATAGTGCATAAGACTAATAGGAATGCATAAGGAGTAACTTGCTTGACTTACAATGGGGGCAAATCCCAATCCCTGTCTTAATGGAGAAAATGTTTGTTATCAAATATGCATCCAACATATGCTAGGCAATCTCATATAACAACTCGTGATCACAAACAATTCAATAAATGTATCTTCTTTGCTGCTATCAAAACACCCATATATGTATTAATGTGATATCTTGTACACCCTCTCTAGCATGTGATTCTTATATATATGATGCATTAAAAATTATCACTACAATAACATATTTCTATGGTACATTATTGTTCCACAATAATATTTACTTTATAGATGCATGATTTAACAACTATAATTTTTTTTCTAATAACATACTCCTTAATATTTAACGTTTATTAACATATATGGATCTTTAACTAAAACATCAGATCAAGGCATTCGACAAGATATATGCTTCTATGGATCACAACGAAGAAGGTTGCTTAGGAATCATACCAACAACCTTTTACTAATGTACATGGATCCTTAACAAAAACCCCAAATTGAGGGGTTCAACAAAGTACCCACTTTCATTGGAGTTAGCATGAACAAGAAGGTCACTTGGGAATCAAACCAACAACCTTTTACTAATGGATATGGACCCTTAAACAAAAATCTAGATCAAGGTGTTCAACAAGGTAACCATTTTCATTGTAGTTGTAAGACAATACATCGTTGTTGTGATAATTGGATTGCTTGGGAATCAAACAAATGACCTTTTACTAATAGATGTGGATCCATGACTAAAAATTCAAACCAAAGTGTTTGAAAAGGTACCCACTTTCATTGGAGTTGTAGGGCAACATGTAGTTGGCGTGACCAAAAAGGAAGGCCACTGGGGATTGGAACTAAACTACTTCATCATCAAGAGTGGAAGCACAAGCCCCTCCTAGATCCAAATCCATGAATGAAGGTCCTAAGAGGGCGGAAATAGCTAGGCAAACATAGTGGTGACTAGGGGAATAAACAATTGAGCATTTCTATTAGCCTCTATTTTATTGCCTTACAAGGGAAAAAGACTTCAAGTTGACCATGGTAAGAAAATGCCTTTCATGTAATTGGTATGGATACATATTGCACAAATTAATGGGAGAAATTTTGAAATCCACTATGGATATGGGTTGATGGTTAGACAACTAAGATGAAATTTAATCATCGTCTACTCCATCTTTCGCATTAAAAAGAATCATATTGGCATAATTGAGGTTTGACTTAAGAAAGCAATAGATAAACAAGAGGAGATAAGAGATATAAAGATATAAAAGTGAAACTAGCTAGACGTCTATGAGGAAAGATGGGAATAATGGTCTCTATAACAATTGAGATCAAGAAAATGTGAGTCACTACACTGCGATGAACTTGCACTTTTAACAAAACTTAAGTTTTTCAATTTTAATTTTTTTTAGTAACTAAATCAAAATTCATTTTACTACAAATTTATAAATGTACAAAAAAGTAAAAAAAATTGAGTCAAGCCATTTTATTTTATTTTGATTTCATTGCTTCTTCAACTATAGTGATTTCATCCTTTTCTTGTCAATTTTCTAAGAACGTGCTTGTTATTATAGTTCAGAATTTATATTGACAAAGTAAGTTCATCGATTATAAATGCACTCCTTATTATCATTATTAAATTCCATATAATATTTGTACTCTACCTTTTCCCGTGTCCTTGCTAAAATTGATCAACTTTGTACAAAAACTTTGTGCACTTGTTGTTGGGAAATTTGACCATGGAGAAATCAATTCCCTTTATTGCAATGAAATGTTTTAGGCAGGGTTTTTTACTATGTCTTGTCTGCAATTTGTAACATGATTTTTGAACATTTGTAGCAAACTGTAGTGGTTTTCTCAAATGTAGATCACTGAATCTGAAAAATATTTCCTTACAAACAATGAATATGATGCTTTTTGGAGACAAGATTTCATTTCCCTTGAATGGCACATTTCAATGCTTACAATACCAAAATATGGAGTTCAAAGCTTCTTAATTTGAATATTTCGTCAACATCATAAGTAAGTTACAACAATCAAATGCTTAGACATTTCTTTTCATTTCATATTTATATGCAACCAAGGTACCCCCGAAAGCAGTATTGGCTACCAAAGGGCACAATGAATAGATAATACCATCCACATATTACATTGAACTTTCTTGTTAGCACCGTCACCAATATGCTTCTCCAGTAGCAATCATTGATAAGTCCACATTTTAGCTTGTAACTCACAATATTCCTAGTAGCTCTCTTCTTCCTTGCAAATTCATGTTAGTTTCACAATCCATTCAACACTGCACATATCCTCATAAAAAATACTCTCTCTACACAAATATTGTATTGAGAATCACCTTCTTGTATTCTTGTACTCGAAATCACCTTCTTGTATTCTTGTACTCAAAATCACCTTCTTGTATAGGTAGACATGTTCACAGAGAGATTATATTGAAATGAATTCACTCACTCTCTCATTCTTACATACTACATAGATATATGTACACAAATGCATTATTAGATTCACACATACTATATATTCTTACATATTGCAATCTATTAATTTACTATCTACTCTATTACATATGAAAACTCAATGCTTCAAAGAAAAGGCCATGTTAGCATTGCAATCTATCCTTGTCTTTGTCCCTTCTCATTTGGATCTAATTCTATGGCATCATTTGTTATTATGCATTCTCAATTATCATGTCCTATATGCATATTCTTCTTTAGTTCCTTAATCTATTGCACACATACCTCTTTGACTGGGATACACACGTTGTTTAGTGTGTTGAACCATGGGTCTTCAAAATGCTCTTAATGCTCCTACATCAAACTCCCCTTCTTTAAAAAAACTTAAAACTTGTTCTTGTGTAATTGGTGTCACTTTCACATCGTATTGATCTTTTGCAACTTCTCTTGTTGATGCATGCTATTTCTCATCTCAACCATTGCCACTCTTCTTCTCTATTATTGAACAATTATCTACAACATGTCAACACACAATATCGACAATTGCTTCTTCTACAACTATTCTACTATTTTATTATAACTCGTCTTCTACAACTACTATAGGTCTTTGTATTCATCTCGAGTCATATCATTTTTGCTTATAACTATATATATTGAATATTATTTAAGCAATATAAGACATCAATAATATTAAGTATACTTTTGTAAAGTAGCAAAATAAAAGTGAAAGAGATCACATGGTTTGAGTGAATGTTATTGTCAAAGTTGTCACTTCAAGAGGTATAATCTACACGTCAAAGTTGGTGTGCACATTATGTCACAACAAGTGAGATAAATGATACAATCGAAATGACGTAGTCTAAACGTTCTACGAAAGGTCTCTTTTTTTACGATATTTTCCAGGGATTTTTGTCCGAAATCCGAGGAGAAATTGTTAGATCCGCATATTTGAGTGATTATATTTGTATAATCTGAGTGTCCCAGGGGTTTTTCAGCATGTTGAATCCATTTATGCATTCAGAAATTGATTTTAAACAACAAAAAAATAGTGATTTCGTGCAAATTTATGTCATCAAATTTCGGTGAAAAAATCCATTTCGTAGAATAGTTATACAACGCCCAATCCAAACTATAACAACCATACATATTATGTGTGAATAAAATTTATTATTCATCCAAATAAGATAAAATATTTATAGGTTAGCTTCATTTAAGTGAATGATGATGATGATTAATGTTTTCTTGGATCATAATTGGTTTATCGAACTTTAAGAAAAGTAACAAATTACTTAGATTTTTTTAGAAATTTATTGTTGTGTTCGAAAAACATTAAAATAAGCATTCTAAGATCACCATAGTTTTGATGACTTAGTAGGTTAGGAAGGTCAATATTGTGACAAATCATTTGAAATTGTGATGTAATTTGAGTATACTTAGGGCACTCTAGGAGAAAGTGATTTTCATCTCCAATCCTCCCAGTGTCACAAAGATGACAGATCCTTTCATCCCACGGTATTTTGGGAATTGTCCAATGCCCAATTTCACCATACAGCTCGTGGGAGTTGGTTCAAATTTTAGCAATGTTGATTTTCTTCTTTGTGCTAGTTAAAACTGAGAGATACTTTTGATCTTCTAGATTAGGGTTGACCACCTCTTTGTAGTACCTTAACTTCCTTTTATCCTCTAATTCTTTATTGCACCACAGATTCTCCATAAATTTAGACGTAATAATATTTTTAATATTATTAGTGTTTTGTAAAATGACATCCTCCTATATCCCCCAATGATTTAGCCAAGACTTGGCATTTTTATGACATCCCCACTTGAGTCGCAAGTGGTTTTGGGTAGAGTTTGAAGCAACTTTGGGGAGCCTCTCTTATCATCCATGTTGTTTATCTTGTTCTTGTACATTAATTAGCTAATCATGGTCATGCTCTCAATGGGGGGGAAGGCTCGCTTCTATGAAGAGAATAGGATAGGGTATATTACCTTTAATTTTGAGATTATAAGTGATAAAATTATTTTCAATTTGTTTATAAGTCAATAATATACTTCGTAAATTCAAGTTTCTTCTCCATACAAATTTAATATAAAAAATACCCTGGATGGGGTGCCACATTGCGCAACAAGGCCATGCGGTCTAGAGCCAGGCTGGGCCATAAATATGGGTCGTCAGCTCCCATCCCCTCACCATTAAGGATGGGAGAAAGCCCACACAGCCAGGCCCACAGTATGAGTCCTCCCACATGCGTGAGGAGGTCGGATGCACAAAGCATTAAGGAGGGAGTCTTAATGGAGGATCCTGTCGCGTCCATCCTCCCGGATATCACCAAATTTGGCCATGGCATCACCCATTTAGATTTCGGCCCGCACCAGCCAGACTAGTCAGAGCTTTGGTGCAGTTACAACAACACCATCATCATTGTGGTCATTGTTCTTCTCATCCCCATGACACGATAAAGAGGTAAGCCTCGCAGGGGTGGGGCGCTGCCTAGTATGCCTTTGATGCTCGTCGGAAGAGACAACAGAGGTTCAAAAGAGTGTTTTCCATGGCCTGAACGCAGCTCGTCCAAAAAGTCAGAAAGCCCAAGACTCCTCCCATGTCTTATGTGGAGGAAATATTTCCGAAAGAACCAATTCAGATTCCTCCAGAACATCTCCTCTTTATTGTTCCCGACAATTGGAATCCTCCAACCTGCTTTCTGAGGGAGGTTACCATGGAGGCCATAGGGGCACAGCAAAACTGCCATAGAGGAGAAGACCAGGTGGAGGAGCCTCCTACATGCTACATCAAAGAAGAGACTCTGGACACACAGGAGACAGCATGCGCAGGTAAACTCTCCTTGGGCACTGACGAAGTGAATGCTAAGAGGGAACAGGACTGACCACAAGAACAAGATAAGGCCATGGCGAACGAGACAGGCGATGCAGAGGACACCAGAATAGGTGGTGAAATGAAGGAGGGTGGCTGCGTGAGGGAGGGTAGCATGGCTCCCAGTCCACATCCCCTATACATCATGCAAGATTCGTGGCGTGTCCAACCGCCATTCTTCCACCTGGAGCACATGGAGCTGGTGTTTGACTTGCAGAGCCAGGTAGCGGACCAAATCCATCGTGTCATCCTAATCGACCAACACATCGACATGCTATACGACACCTACTCTAATATGCTAGCAGGGCAGAGATGCCTGAATTGTGCACAACCTTTCGTGCTGCTAGCCAGAGCGGGAACGCAGAAAGGAGATGCTGACATGAACACCTCGTGGCCACCAGGTAACTGTTATAGTTTATGTTTCTGGTTATAACTATAGTTTTGGATAGATCTCAGGCTCTAGAACTATTAGGGTTCAATTCCACTATAATTCGAAGACTCTGTGTGCATTTTCAGACTGAGGGTTGCCATCTGTCTTGGTTTCCTACGAGCAGGACAGATGGCCTCCCATTTTTTGACATGGGCAGTATAGGATGTCATTTGTTCTGGTTTCCGTTAACTCGGCGGGACAGCTGGCAGACCAAGCTTATCTGTACATTTTGAAAGCTAATGCAATAGGATCCAAACCCTTTTTAACTTAAAAAATAATAATAATAAAAAATAAAAAAAACGATAATAGTTTTATTATGATTCAAGTTTTAAGTAGGAAGAAATGATATTGCAAGGTTATCGCCCAATTCTAGATCGATTTAGATTGCCAAAATTTTAGTTAGAGTTTTATATCGATTATAACTTTGACTTTCTAAGCTATATCATAAAATTCTAGTCATTGAAAAGAAGCTTGTTATACAATTAAACGCCTCGTATCTTATCTTTTATTTTAACAAATAATTCTTTAAAAACTTAAGGGATGCTTCCCTACATTCGCTTATGTAAGACACTTTGCGAAAATGTATGCAACTTGATATTCTGAAAGAAAAAAGAGCACTTCAATATCTCGATCCAGAATGAGCTTTCTAATGAAGTGCATGTGTAGCTCGATGTGTTTTTTGCATTGATGTTGCACTAGGTGTTTGACGAGCTTGATGGCACTCATATTGTTGCACCAAAGGATGTTCGGATGATGTTGATGGAATCCAAACTCTGAAAGGATATGTCGAAGCCACAAGGCTTCCTGACTTGCATTTACCGTTGCTCGGTACTCTTCTTCTACTGAAGAAAGTGCAATAACATGTTTTTCTTGCAGGCCCAAGTGACAGGTCTTTAACCAAAGCTGAAAACATATCCTGTAGTAGACTTTCAATCATCAGGATCGTCGACCCAATATGAATGAGTGAAACCAACCAATAAATGAGTCCCCTCTAGACTGTAATGTATCTCGAATTGAATTCTACCCCGGACATACCGAAGTATATTTTTATCTACTTTCCAATGGCTTTCATGGTGTGTTTTCATATACCGAGCAACAAGACCAACAACAAAGGAAAGATCGGGACGGGTATGAGTCAAGTATAAAAGGCTACCAACTAATTAACAGTACAAAGTGGCATCAACTTCGGGATAATTATAAGTGGCAACAAGCTTGACTCCATATTGGAAGGGAGAAGGGGATGGTTTACAATCTTCCATGTGGAAGCGACGAAGAAGGTCACAAGCATACTCATATTGGGAAAGAAAAATTTCTTCATTGGTTTGCAAAACTTGGAGGCCAAGGAAATAGCGCAAAAATCCTAAGTCTGTCATTTCAAATTTCTTCTTAAGGTTGGTTTTCACATTGTTTAAATGTTTTGAGTCACTACCAGTAAGGATAAGGTCATCAACATAAAGGAAAAGGATTATGATATCGATTCCTACTTTCTTGGTATAGACATTAGGATCAAAATGGCATCGATAAAATTTGGTGTTAATAAGAAAGTTTCCCATTTTGGCATACCAAGCTCAAGGAGCTTGCTTAAGACCATAAACAGATTTCTTAAGGTGATAAACAAGGCTAGAGTCATTTTGGACATAGCCAGGAGCTTGTCCCATGTATATTTTTTCTTGCAAATCCCCATGCAAGAAGGTGGATTTAAGATCCATATGATGGACCTCCCATTTATGTGAGGTAGCAAGGGAAAGAACAAGGCAGATGGAATCCATTTTGGCTACTGGGGCAAAGGTTTCATTATATTCAATTCCTTCAACTTGGGAAAATCCTTTGGAAACTAACTGGGCATTGTGCCTTTCAACACTTCCATCTGATGCATACTTAGTTCTTTAGACCCATTTACATCTAAAAAGTTTTATTCCTTTTGGAAGAGGTACAAGATCCCAAGTATCGTTTTCCATTAAAGAACAATACTCTTCATTCATTGTTGTATCCCAATCTGGATGACTCGAAGCTTCTGAAAATGTCTCTGGATCATGAGTCTCTGAAACTTGAGCCAAAAGAGAAGAGGCTTGCTAGAAATGTGAATGTGTTTGACGTCGATCTGAAGGATCGCCGACAAGATCACCAGTTGCTTCTCGTGTCGAACAGACCCATCTAGGAAGCGGTGGTGTTGGTGTTTGTGTTGGTTCAGGTTCAATGGACTAATCTAGAGGAAGGTGAGCCGACGAAGGTGGATTTTCATCCTCACTATCACCATCTGAAGAAGAAACTAGAATAGGAACAGAAGAAGGCACAAACATTAAAGATGGCTCATGGGCCGAAGAAGGCACAATCGCCAAATTAGGATCGCAAGCCAAGATATTTTCATCAAATTTAACATCTCTTCTAATAATAATTTTATTACAATGTGGTTGAAGAAGTATGTAACCGTTGAAATCCTTAGAATAACCAACAAATATACACTTCTCACTTTTAGGTTGCAATGCTTTCCTTTTCTCATCAAGAATGTGAGCCCATTCTATACTGCCAAATACATGAAAGTGACTCACATTTGGAGGAAGGTGAGAAAGCGTAGGTGGATTTTCATCCTCACTATCATCATCTGAAGAAGAAACTAGAATAGGAACAAAAGCAGGCACAAACGTTGAAGATGGCTCACAAGCCGAAGAAGGCACAATCGCCAAATTAGGATTGTAGGCCAAGAGATTTTCATCAAATTTAACATCTCTTCTAATAATAATTTCATTACAATATGGTTGAAGAAGTCTATAACCTTTGACATCTTCAAAATAACCAACAAATATACACTTATCACTTTTAGGTTACAATGCTTTCCTTTTCTCATAAGGAATGTGATCCCATTCTATACTGCCAAATACACGGAAGTGACTTACATTTGGTTTAATTTTATTCCATGCTTCTTCCGGTGTTATATTTTTAAGAGCCTTTGTGGGAGTGCAATTTACTATTTAATTTTCACAATTGATGGCTTCCACCCAATACTTTAAACTTAATCCCTTAGATTGGATCATACAATTAGCCATTTCTTTTAACGTTTGGTTCTTTCTCTCAGCAACACCATTTTGTTGAGGTGTATATGGATCAGTGTGTTTCATTTGGATGCCCTATGTAGTGCAGTGACTTGTAAAATTATTGTTCACATATTTGCCTACATTATATGTTCTTAACCTTTGAATTTGATGTCCAGATTACTTTTCTACAAGGGCCTTGTAGGCCAGAAACTTGTCAAAAACTCCTCTCTTAAGTTTTAAGAAGTAAACCCAAGTACGTCTGGAAAATTCATCAATGAAATTTAAGAAATACTTGCACCCAGAAAAAGAAGGAGAAGAAAGTGGACCACACAAGTCACTGTGAACAAGTTGCAAAGGGCCCAAGGCATGCCAAGAGGCACATTTGTCAAAACTGTCCCGATGATGTTTATCGAGAACATAATCGACACAAACACCATCTCTGCATGAAACAAGAGGAATACCAGTCATCATTTGTTGATTACATAGTTGTTGCAATGAGCGATAGTTTAGATGACCAAACTGCTCATGCCAAAGTTTGCTCAAGTCATCGCTATGAGCAACAAAAACTGATGGAAAAGATGATGACCCAAAGTTGTCAAATTTGTACAACCTGGTAATATCATCAATAATTCCAATTGCAAGAACATGTTGAAGATCTTTTAGATACTTGATTACAACTTGGTGAGGTGAAAACTCTACGGTTTTACCTTCACGTGAATGAGTGATTTGATATATTGATAAAAGGTTACAGGAAGACTTGGAACACATAATACATCATTGAAATGGCCATTATCTACTTGAACTGTTTCAGATCCTATAACACTAAGAGTTCTATCATCACCAACAAATATTTTATTGGTGTTACATTCATTTAGAGTAGAAAATATGGCTTTCTCCTTAGCCATATGATACGATGCTCTAGAATCAATAAGCCACATCATAAGAAGAAGTAGAAGTTGCATTGAAGGAGAAAATAGAAGCAGAAAGTGCATGTCCATGAGAAGAAG
Source organism: Picea sitchensis (assembly GCA_010110895.2). Lineage (NCBI taxonomy): Eukaryota > Viridiplantae > Streptophyta > Pinopsida > Pinales > Pinaceae > Picea > Picea sitchensis. The sequence continues at coordinate 176,903 of SNQJ01S0003444.1, read as the reverse complement.
AAGAAGAAGAATCAATATTGATGTTTTGTTTCTTCATCGTTGCTTCTAAAGCTTCCATATTCTTGAAACATTTGGACTCATCATGACCATCTTTCCCACAAAAGTTGCAATGTCTGTCAGACTTTTTATTTTTAGATTTTTCTCCTTTGTCACCATTATGAGTTGAAGTTGTCTGAGTGGGTTTGGGACCCTTGTTTTTCTTGTTGTTGTGGCAAGGATGTTACTTCTTGGGATTCTTGGGTTTATCTTTCTGTTGGGATACTAAGGCTTTGTTGGAGGTACCTGCAGTGTTGATCACTCCAAGTTGTATAAGTTTATCTTGTTCTCTAATCAAAGCATCACAAAAGGATTCAAGAGTGGGTTTTTTAAAAGCTTTCCCTAGAGCCTCTCTCATGGCATAAAAGGTACATACAAACACAGAATATGAACTACCTAGCTTAGAAAAAATAATATACATGCAACGCTCTTCCTCCAGCTCTATGTTACACTCTTCACATAAAATTATAAGTGTTTTAAACTTAAATAGATAGTCTTCAATGCAAGAAAAATCATTTGGACTTAAAGTCAATATCTAATTTTCTAACTGATGTGCTCGAATAATATTGTGTTTACCAAACACAAATTCAATTTTTTTCCAAGCTTCATCGGGGTCATCAATTCCTTGAAGGTGGAACCTTAAATCAGGAGAGATGGACATTTTGATCAATCCACGTGCTTCGTCATTCCTATTAGCCCATTTGACTTTATTTTCATGATCAGTCGGTTATTTTTCCTTTCCTAAGGTAATCTGGTACAGACCTTTACTTCTTAATAAATCCTCCATATGGGATTTCCATTGGACGTAGTTGGTGTTGGTAAGAAAAAGAACATTGGAAGAATTCATATTAAATATGTAGATAATATGGATTTAAAAACTGAAATTGATGATCTGGATGGAAATATCTTGAAAAATTAGGCGGTTTAAAAAAAAACGGCACTAAAAATGGACTTCGGATGTGAAAGTTATGTCATTTTAAAAAAATGCATAAATGGTAACCAAAGAGCCACGTGGAAAGTAGAATTTGATCCATGTGGTGATACCCCTCCAAATAATCTCACTTTTACAAATAAGTTGTTTTATGAAGTGACCCACTTTTATAAAAAGAAGCGGAGATCACTTTTACAATGAAGTTACTTTATAAAATAAAGTTGCATGCAAAATAAATAACTTTAAAATAAAATATTAAAGCTACTTATAGTGATTCACTTTTATACTTGAAGTGAAATACACTTTACAATGGATGCATAAACTTTTTCAAAAAAAGTAACAAAAAAAAGACTTGAACTCGAGACCTCTTACTTAATAAAACAATTTTTAAGCAAGTGAGTGAGCAAAACATGTTGTATTGTTCAGAAGGAGGATTGGGGGGGGGGTGTTGTTCTTGTTGTTGGTGTTGTTGGTGTTGACAGCCTTGGAGATCATGCTCATAAAAAAATGTTTTCACACAAGGAAAAATTTCGCATCTCGATGACAAAAAGAGTTAAATCTCAGTTAACTTACCTAGAAATTGCACATTTTCCTATCTATTTCTTATTTGTCGAGATCGCACAGGGCGCGAGGAAAAGAGAATACATAGATATAAAAGAGTAGCAACCTAGAAACAAACAATATATAACCAAAATAATACTCTGCAAAAATTTTAAAAGGGCGTATTAAGGCTTTATACTTCCGGATCTGAGTGAAATGATCATATCTTGGGCAAACATAAACCTTTTCGAATGAAATGAAAAACATTCCTAAATGAAACGAGTGCTCTGGATGCAATGGAATAGTCCTCTCAACCCAAAAATGTTTGGAAATGGAAAAAACCATATATGAGGCAACTCAGCTTCACGATCTCGATCTACAACGGGGGCGGGTCTTCAAACCGGCTCTGATACCATGTTCAACAACACAGGTATTCTAACATAGGACGAAAACCTTTAGTAACCACTCACACAACCAGATCAAATATCAACACATCGATATTTTGACGTGGTAAAACCCCTATGGTGAAATATTCACAGCCTTAGTCAACGCGGCCACTTGGAGCAATTTATTAATGCTAAATAATAAAAAAATACAAAGAAATTTTTACAAGAGAGTTTCTCACAATCGATCATCAAAAAATGACCCTCCATGCTCTTTAAATAGATATCATGGACCAATCGGGTGTTAAGCCACAGATCAATGTAGTCGTTAAGATCAAGGAGAATATGAACCGTCATATCACTCTATGTTGGGAACATATTGTGGTTGTTGGATTTCCTAACTACAAATGCATATTAATGCATACTAAAGAAACACACTAAGAAACACACTTTTACCTAACGACACATTAGACCAAGTAGATCTTAACTAACTCCTAAGTGTCTAAATATCCTAACATCCCCCCTTAAGAACAACTTGGGATAGCATTGAAGGATTTACAAAAGTGACACAATAGGAGAAGG
>SNQJ01S0003444.1:117444-157427 GCA_010110895.2 Picea sitchensis | reverse complement strand
CTGGCCGTCCAGATCTACTCGCTACTTACTCTAATGCGCATTCGTGCCCCAGCTTAAATTCGACATCTCTTCCTCACATATGACGGTCGTATAGACCCTAAGATCCTCCAAAATAATCTCGTCCGTTCATCGAGACTTATCATCACGAGAGTCCGAACTCTCGACCATGGGGCTCCCGAATTCTTGATCCCCAGTTTCCCGATGTGCTTAATCTCTTGACACGTAGCCTCCTTAAATCGGACGGTCCACGACTACTTCGGGGTTTCCACCATGGAAAGTCTCAATCTCTCGTCACTAGGACTTCCGAATTCGCGATTCCCATTTCCCCGAAACGGGTAATCTTGTGACACGTGGCCTCCTTAAATCAGACGGTCCACGACTGCTTCGGGGTTTCCACCATGGAAAGTCCCTATCTCTCGTCACCAGGACTTCCGAATTCGCGATTCTCGTTTTCTCGAAATGGGTAATCTCGCGACACGTGGCCTCCTTAAATCGGACGGTCCATGACTGCTTCGGGATTTCCACCATGGAAAGTCTCGATCTCTCGTCACCAGGACTTCTGAATTTGCAATTCCCATTTTCTCGAAATGGGTAATCTTGCAACACGTGGCCTCCTTAAATTGGACGGTCCATATCTACTTCGGGGTTTTCACCCCTATTCACTGGGGTTTGACCCTCGGGTATCTCCTGATAGATCCAACGGCTGTCGGGTTTTCCAGCTGAGATCTGATGGCTCAGACAAGTTCCTAACTTGTGCATTCTCCAACGACTTCCTGGACGTGGAAAAATCAACGGTCCAGATGTTCTCCTGGACCTTGGGGATCTACGATCCCAATCTCTTCGCTACCCCTGAAGACACAGAAAGCAAAGTGGTAAGGCCTTAACATCCTACTTTCTCCTACCAATCTAACGGTCATGGGTGACCACAGATTTCCCGACGGGATCTTGTCCGTCGATCAACACATATTCCAGGTTAAGGTGCTTAGCACTCCAATTTCTCCTTCCGATCTGACGGTCGTGAGTGACCACCGATCTCCCGATGGGATTTCGTCCGTCGATTTGATACTTATCAGGGATTTCTTAAGGTCTTGCGCCTTCACGTCCTTTCTCCAAGTTCTTGATGAGCGTTTGAGAAGGGTATCTCTATGGGGAAGTTTACCCAGGGTACTATCTGATTCAGGTAAGGGTATCGCTCTCCCGAGAACCAGACGTGAAGTCTGAATTAGATCAGTACACATATAAATAAAAACTTATGAAATAATAAGCCATACGTATTCTTTCCATTATAAACATACAACTACCAGTACTGATCAAAATATCATACAGACATTCTTATACTGAAATTATTCACAATTTCACAACTTATGAGCATAATTGTCAGAATACATATATTTCAAGAAGCCAAAGGCAAAACACTTATCAGAAAGTAACACCAGGAGTTATGTAACTGCTGAGAGGGGTGCTCGTTTCCACCCAACCGTAGGCTCAGCGACTCCCAACGGATTTACCACTAGCCACCCCCGAGCTGAGACCACGATGTTGTGAGACTACGTCTTTGTTTGCCAATGACCAGGAGCGAAGGTTACTCTCCTCCCTCTCTGCTATCACTCACTCTGCATATCGCCAGGGTTCTCCCCTCATGTTTGTCCCCAATCGCTTCTCCCCCACACCTTATCCTCTTGCGAGTTTGCGTGTGGCGCAATTTCCCTTGCGCTGGTCAGGCCTGATGGCTCTACGGATGGGCGGTTCACCTCCCCATCTCATTAATTCCTGAGGAGCCATCTACCTACCAGCCTGCGAGACATTAAATTCGGGGCCAGCGAGGCACTTTTGGTTCTCCGGGCCAGTGAAGTCCAAATACGGTATTGATTTTCAGTGGAAGTTAACGCCACCTTTCCAGGTGCCTTCCACCGCCTCTCCGCAACCATCATGGTCTCTTTTTCAGCATATCCCCTCTCAACAGTCTTGCAATATAAATTCATAATAGTATTCACATTCATCGACCTTTTCCACAAGGTCCATTCACATCACATATTCACATTTCTGAGTTTGCCACAGTTCTTGGCCAGTCCAGTTATTTTTACAAACTGGGGGAAACAAGGTGTTACAAGGGAAGATCAAGGAAACAATAACCTCCGTGATATGCAAGACAATGATGAGCCACAACTGCCAGGAGGGTAGAGTGCAACCCACTGATCAGGACTCCCGAGTCCTAGAGGTTTTCCAACTACCAGGTGGGCGCAACCACATTCCAAACAGACAGCAGCGGCAACTCCAAGTAGGTAAGCACAACTGGAAACCGCCACCTTCAGGCTCCCTCAAGTTAAATTTCAACGAGGCAGTGAAAGGCAACCTAGGAAAAATAGGTTTGGGAGGAGTAATTAGGGATAGTAAAGGGAACATCATACGACTGTACACGGGAAGCCTGGGAAACTCAACCAATAACGTCGCAGAATTCAGAGCCCTGGAGACAAGCCTGGAGATTCTCAGCCGGGAGGGGATGACGAACGCCATAGTGGAAGGAGACTCTGTGTTAGTCATCAACAGAGTGAGAAAAATCCAAAATGGTACCAGAATAGGTAAAATCCAGAGGCACTGGTGATTGGCCTACCTATTGAAAAAAATCTAGGAGCACTTGCGGATAGGGATCACTGTGGAGTTGCGTTGGGTGAGGAGATCAACAAATGGATTGGCGGACAGAATAGCAAACGAGGGGGTCGAGAACGAAGGTCCATAATTGGACACAATCTGGTGCAACATCCCACAAGGTCAATTTCGGGCAGATTGCACCCAACTTGTGGCAAAAGACTGGGACAACAGGAGTAGCACGGAATATTATGGCAAGAATGGAGGCACAACAAACACTGAAGGACATGTAGGTCCCAGATAGAATCTGATGGCCCACCAATCAAATAAGTTTTTGCAGATCACACATCAGGCGAAGGTACGGCACCATGGTCCCGTCAATAAAAATAAGTACAGAAGTTACCCATTGGAAAGCAGAAGAGATAACTCGCAGGCAGAAAAGGATGAAGGACGACAGGTTACACCAGGGCCAAGTAGGAGCACATCTCACCTAAGTACCAAGATGGGACAGGGAAATGGATGGTGTACAATGAGCAGGGAAAAGCATTGGCACTGGGATAACGATAAGGTCATCAAGCGCACATGCTCTGTAACAGAGGATATTGATGGGCAGGACCACCTTGAGGAGCAGGCCATGATTGCAAGGACGAGACCACGGCCAGGTTGGTTCCATAAAGGCAGGGACACCATAACTTACCACAGAACGAGGCATCGCAATTATAGGGGCCACCTTACTTACCAGAAGGACGTGAAGCGAAACAGGGAAAGAACCCAACATAAGAACCACCACCTGCAAGTGAAGATGGTATGCATGAAGAAAACCAGCAACAAGAGAGGCCCCCGGGGAAGGAACCTCCACAAAGTGCCTGGCGGATGACAAGAATCGAACAGGCAGCTAGGGAAGCAAAGAGCACCTTCCTCACAAAGGTGGACACCAAGGGGAAGACGATCATTAAAATATGGGAGGGCGAAATCAACAATGCCCACAGGGGTAGAGCATGGTCAACACTAACCCAGGAAGCAGGAGGGATACTGGACCCCGGAGCCACACAACCAAGGATAACCCTCTACCACAGGACGGTGGAGGAAGCTTGGAGAACCAAAATGCTAATAGGTAATATGTGTGCGGACCGGGGGGAGACCAACAGGACAGAAACCAAAGAGCAAAAGAAAGAGTGCACAGGAATTCTCAACCGCCTCAATAACTTAGAGGCGGGGGTAAAAAGGCTAGTGGAGGACCAGAAAAGACAATGGGAGAAACTGGAGCGGGTGGCAGGGAAATTTCATCTCTATCTACGCTACATCCACCATATAGATATCACTCCAGCCGACAAAAATGGAACCCCGGCATGCATCAGAAAGCTTTGTCTGGTGGAACAGAGGGAGGAGGACGCAACACAGCAGGAAGGGGATGAAGAGCACCCCATCAACCTAGACTAGCACATGACCCGCCCAGATCATGTCTCTCAGAGTAGGAGCTAACCCCACTACGTTTAGACTTTTTTATTTCTTTTGATGAATTTTTTTAGGCTGGATTATGGTAGCCTGGGTTGGTTTCCTGTGGTGGCGACCCAGGCACATCTTGTTTATTTTCAGATACTGCATTCTAGGGACCCCAGATCTGGTTTCCGTTCAGGCAGATCCTGGGAGTCCATGCATCAGTTTTGTACTATAACCTTATAAAGCAATATAGTTTCACACACTCATTTACAAAAAAAAAAAAAAATATGGTATGGAGTTTATAATCCCTAAAGAAACAAAAAGATTCTGAATAGGAAAAAATTAATCTTACAAAATTTAGTATTTCTTATCAACATAAGTTAATCTTGTAATAAAATGACTCTTTTTCCATCCACGTATTTAACATAAACTCAATATAAATTTATGCATGATAATAGTTCCACCATTATTTAAGTTTTGTGCATGAAAGTGGATTGATGTCGTAGAGGTATTTCTCAACTCAAAATTGATCTAAATTGCCAAAACTTTGATTAGGGTTTTGAATTTGTTATGTCGGACCTTTAAGAGGTGTACAGAGAAACTTTGAACAAGCAATCATTGGGAGCTAATATTAATCAAGGTTTCATCAAATTCAACTCGAAACGGGGTGACCCTCAGCTAATTACCAACTAGTGATTGGTCATCCTTTTGAATACTTCATACAAGATCTTAATCAAATCCTTGGATTTGTGGTTAAATCACATCTTGCCTAAATTTGTGTAGTCAAAACATACAAAGAAATTTTGAACATGCAATCCTTGGGAGTCGATATTAATCAAGGTTTCATCAAATTCATCTCGAAAGGGAGTGACCCCAAGCTAATTACCAACTAGTGATTCATCACCCTATTGAATACTTCATACAAGACCTTAACCAAATCCTTGGCCTTGTGGTTAAATCACATATTGCCTAAATATGTGCAGTCAAAACATACAAAGAAACTTTGAACATGCAATCATTGGGAGTCAATATTAATCAAGGTTTCATCAAAATTCATCTCGAAAGGGAGGAACCCCAAGCTAATTACCAACTACTGATTGATCACCCTTTTGAATACTTCATACAAGATCTTAACCAAATCTTTAGCCTTGTGGTTAAATCACATCTTACCTAAATATGTGCAGCCAAAACAAACATGGTTCATATAGAGTCACTTCATTTTGGACAATTCACGATTTCCATCTAGGAAAGGATGGAAATGATTGGTCATGATTTCCACGTCCTTCCTGAAAATAACAGGCCTGCGGATTATCAAGCAAATCCGGCTACAACCTTGGAAAAAGGAGTGATATCAATTAATGGGGAGTTTCATCAAATTTCAATCCCCTAATGAATTTCGTCATTTCAACTTTAGTGATCAAGGTCCTAGTGGCCTTCGCAGGCAGGACAGACGTCGTCATCATGACATGTCCCTGACATGTCCCTCTTCGTCTCACACTTTTCCCCTCACCTTTCTCAGATTTGAACATGCCAACAAATGGTCATACGATGGAAGTTTCATATCACAGGACCCTTCCCAAGTTTGGGAACTAATGTAGTGTCTATGTCTTTTTATTCTTGACAGTTTCAACAAAGTTTTTACTGTGTGACATTATATTCTCTCATATTCTAAAAAAGTCTAGCTATTCTCAATAATTTTAGATTCTGTAGCTTCTCTGAATCTCAAATTTTTGTAATTGTTTTATCCAAAATCTGTAATTTAGAATTTATGAGCTTCAACCACACCCTTTTAATAATACTAAATCTACCCATTCTTGTAAAAAAATATAAAAAAATAAGGTAATATGAGGTACCTTTGAGATATAATCTTATAATTTGAGCAAGCTACGTATGTGGCCGTCCAAGGAGAGGGAATAACTCCTTTTCCATGCTTCAAGGACAAAAATCCGCGATGATGTGCACATGCCCCACATGACAGTAGACAACAAATCTTTCCTTGTCCACGACAAACTATGACCAATCCATGAAATGATATAATAGCAAGGAGGCTAAGGAACAAAAAGAGACACCCGGCTAAGGGAATACTAAAATTTCAGCTACAAGTCAAGGTCATCCTCAAGATTCCTATGGGCCTACGTGGTACACGTGGGTGTTAAATTTGGAAAAAAAAAAATATTTATTATTAAATTAAAATATCAGATTGGGGTGTTTAATAAAGTATTTATTTTTATTAGATTTTGAGGATAATATGATGTCGTCCTTATTAAGAAGACTCTTTGAGAGTCAAACCAACAACCTTTCAACTCGTGGATATGTATCTTTAATTAATTAAAAGGATTAAATTGAGGTTTTTAATAAAATACTCATTTCATTAAAGAAAGTTGTTGAACAATATTGTGGTGTTGTGACTAAAAGGGACTGTCTAAGAAACAAACCAACAACCTTATTTATTAATAGTAACAAATTCTAAACCAAAACTTTAGTTTAGGTTGTTTAACATGATACTCATTTTGATTGTAATTGTAAGATAATATGGTGTTTCCTAACCAAGAGGGTTGCTTGGGAATCAAAACAATAACCTATTTACTAATGGTTTAGATTCGTAACCAAAACATTAGACCAATGAATTCTATAAGGTATCCTTTTTTAATACAATTGTTGTGACTAAGAGGGTTGTTTGAGAATCAAATTACGACTTTTTATTAATGGATATGGATCCTTAACCAAAATTCCAATTCGAGGAGTTCAACAAGGTAAACACTTTCATTATAGTTGTAGGATAATATGGTGTTTTAACAAAGAGGGTTATTTGGGAATCGAACCAACAACCTTTTACTGATGGACGTGGATCCTTAACCGAAAAGCTAGATTAAAATGTTCAACGAGGCACCAACTGTCATTGGAGTTGTAGCACAATATGGTGTTTTCACAACCAAAAGGATAATATGTTGTCATCGTGACCAAAGCGATCACTTGGAAATTGAACCAACAACCTTTTGCTAATGGATGTACATCTTGAACTAGAGTGCATAAGAATTATGAGAATGGATAAGGAGCAAATTCCTCGACTTATAACGAGGGAAAATCCCAATCCCCACCTTAATGGAGAAAATGTTCATTGTCAAATATGCACCTAACATAAGCTAGGTAATCTCGTATAATGAATCATGATCACAAACAATTCAATAAATGTATCTTCGTTGTTGCTATCAAAACACTCATAATACCTATCAATGTGATATCTTGTAGGCCCTCTTTAACATGTGATTGTTATTTATATGATGCATTCTAAACTATTACTACAATGACATATTTCTATGGTACATTTTTGTCACACGAGAATATTTCTATGGAACATTTTTGTCACGCAATAATATTTACTTTACTATATACATGCATGATTTAACAACCACAAATCTCTTTCTAATAACATAATTCTCAATATGTAACCTTTAGTAATATATATGTATCTTTAACTAAAGCATCAGACTAGGGCACTCGATAAGGTATCCACTTCCATTAGATTTGTAAGACAATAATGTGTCATCGCAGCCAAAAAAATCGCTTAGGAACCATACCAACAACCAAAAAGAAAGTGTTCATTGAAATTTATACATCGAATATAAACTAGGTAATCTTCTATAATGAATCATAATCATAAACAATTGAACAATCAATGGATCTTCTTTATTGTTGCTAAAACATCCATATAATTTTCAATGTCATATCATGTAGGCTTTTTTTAATATGTGATTTTTATTTATGTGATGTGCTACAAACTATTAATAGTACAATATTATATTTATATGGTATAATTTTTGTTTCGCAATAATATTTATTTTATGATTAAAGCAACTCTAAATCATTTTATAATATGATAGACTTCCTCTTACAAAACAAACTTAATTATCATGACATCCAACACACACAACAACAACTTAACGATTATAACACTCAACACACACACAATAACTTAGCAACTATGACACCCAACACACACAATTAAAGCTTACATGAGTCCCCACTCTACCCTACCTTACCCTACCCCCACCATAGTACAAACCCGACTATTTTGGTGTATAAGGACCTACATCCACCAACACACAAACATAATAGAAAGGGAATTTTCCAAGCCTAGTCACATAAAATGACATTTATCTAACCAACTTTACTTTTCCTAAGATTAATTACTTCCTTCACCCCATGTTAAACTTGCTTATGAAGTTGTTAAAGTTCATGTAATGTATTGAAATAAACAAAATACTGAAATCTTCCAAGTCGATTGTATGCATTATTTCCTTTTGGTTGGAGCAATCTTAGTCCACTGACCAGGACATCATCATTTGGTATTATTATGACTCCGTTTTCCCCTTATTTTCTTCCTATTTGAGTTGAACAACAAGTGGTGGACAATAGTCTAGAGCACTTAGAAATGAACACTATAATTATAAAGCACATTTTCACTGAGAGTTTGCATAGATATAAATATAGATAGATAGGTATGGGAATTGATTTGCAAAGCCAGAGCTATGATGGTGGATGAAGAAGCTATGGTTCCTCAAGGTCAAGCTAACTCTACTTTTCTCTCAATTTTTATGTTCTTGTCATTTGTTTTTAACTATTGTTCATGGTGTTCGTTGATTTCTTAGTGTTAATATTTCTGTTAATGGTGGTTTTGAGTGGATACCTTTATATGGGTGCTTGAGATAAGCTTTGAGTTTCTATGGGTTGGTGTCAAATGTGTTTGGGTTTGTTTGTGTTGATGGACAGATGGAGGGAGATACAAGGTACCCTCTTTTGATACAATTTTTTTGACCAAGATGGTTGCTTGATAATGAAACCACAACCTTTTATTGATAGATATGGACCATTAACCAAAACTCCAATTTGAGGAATTCAACAAGGTAACCGCTTTCATTATAGGTCTAGGACAATATGGTGTTGCTGTAATGAATAGGGTTGCTTGGGAATCAAACCAACAACCTTTTACTAATGGATGTGGATCCTTAACCTAAAATCCATACTAGGATGTTCAATGAGATACCCACTTTCATTGGAGTTGTGGAGAAATATGGTGTTATCACAACCAAGAGAGCAATATGATGTCATCATGACCAAGATGATCACTTGGGAATTGAACCAACAACCTTTTACTAATGGAAGTGGATCTTGAACTAGAGTGAATACGAGTAATAACAATGCATAAGGAGCAAATTGCTTGATACAATGGGGGGGAATCCCAATCCCCAACTTAATGGATAAAATGTTCATTATCAAATATGCATCCAACATATGCTAGGTAATCTCCTATAATGACTCACAATCACAAATAATTCAATAAATATATCTTTTTTGTTGCTATCAAAACACCCATATATATGTATTAATGTGCTACTGTGTATGCCCTCTCTAGCATCTAATATTTATCTATATGATGCATTACAAATTATTACTACAATAACATATTTATATGGTACATTATTATTCCACAATAATATTTACTTTACAGATGCATGATATAACAACTAGAATTTTCTTTATAATAGCATACTCCTTAATATTTAACGTTTATTAACATATGTGGATCTTTAACTAAAACATCAAATTAAGGCATTCGACACGGTATCTGCTTCCATTAGAATTGTAGAAAAATATTGTGTATTCAAAACTAAGAAGGTCTCGTAGGAATTATCCCAACAACCTTTATTCATGGACATGGATCCTGAACAAAAACCCTAAATCAAGGGGTTCAACAAAGTACCCATTTTCATTGGAGTTACCACGAACAACAGGGTCAGTTGGGAACCAAACCAACAACCTTTTACTAATGGATATGGACCCTTAATTAAAACTCTAGATCAAGGTGTTCAAAAGGTACCCATTTTCATTGGAGTTGTAAGACAATACAATGTTGTTGTGATAATTGGACTGCTTGAGAATCAAACCAATGACCTTTTACTAATGGATGTGGATTCTTAACTAAAAATTCAAACCAAAGTTTTTGACAAGGTACCCACTTTCACTGGAGTTGTAGGACAATATGGTGTTGGCGTGACCAAAAAGGGAGGCCACTATGGATTGGAAATCAATTGCTTCAACATCAGGAGTGAGAGGATAACCTCCTCCTAGATTCAAATCCATGAAATAAGGGCCTAAGAGGGCGACAATAGATAGGCAAAAATAGTGGTGACTAGGGCAATGAAAAATTGAGCATTTCTATTAACCTCTATTTTATTGCCTTACAACGGAAAAAGACTTCATGTTGACCATGGTAAGCAAATGTCTTTCATGTAATTAGTATGGCTACATGTTGCACAAATAAATGGGAGACCTTTTGAAATCCACTATGGAGATGGGTTAATGATTATATAACTAAGATGAAATTTAATCATCGTCTACTCCATATTTCGCATTAAAAAAAAACTATTGGCATAATTAAGGTTTGACTTGAGAAAGCAATAGATAAACAAGAGGATATAAGATGACAATAATGATCTCTATAACAATTGAGATCAAGAAAATGTGAGTCACGACACTATGATGAACTTGCACTTTGAATAAAACTTAAGTTTTTCAATTTTAATTTTTTTAGTAATTTTAATTTTTTCCACAACTTTTGTTGTTGATGCATCCTCTTTCTCATCTCAACCATTGTCACTCTTCTTCTATATTGTTGAACAATTATCTACAACATATCAACACACAATATCAACAATTGTTTCTTCTACAACTATTCTTCTCCATACAAATTTAATAAAACAATTAATATGATAATAGTTTTATTATGATTCAAGTTTTAAGTATGATGAAATAATGTTGCAAGGGTATTGTCCAATTCTAAATTGATCTAGATTGCCAAAATTTTAGTCAAAGTTTTAAATCAATTATAACTTTGACATTCTAAGCTATATTGTTGAATTCTAGTCATTGAAAAGAAGTTTGTTATATAGTTAAATGACTCTCGTCTTATCTTTTATTTTAAGAAAAAATTCATAAAAACTTAAGAGATGATTCCCTACATTCATGAATGACATCCCTAATAAATTAATAAACCTAGACTACTACACCTAACCAAGAAAGATACAAAATTGATACTTGTTAATAATAACCAAATGTCAACCAACAATTAAACTAATTTCTTAAACTAAATCCTATTTCAATTAATTGAATAATATAATCTTAACCTTTAAATATATTTTTCAATAATAATATAAAAAAATATTATTTATTTTTATTTTATAATTTAAAATTATATATTTATATATCATCTTCTACATACGTTAAAAACTAATATTTTATCCACCACCCACCTTTTCATGATCATGATCGAAAGTATACGTTTGTAATTTTGTATAAAGCATTTATACTTACAAAATAAAAGTGCATTTGGCCCAAGCAATATATGCCAAAACGACCTACCATTTAATAAAATTCCTTTTCCTACCTACCATATAATAAAATTCACTTTGTGCGTTTATTTGTCTTTAATTTATAAATGTGGTTAAGTATATATATACTAGCTCATGAGTGTATCTATGAGGCCAATCCTTATGGTTTGGGTTTATTTTTAAAAAAAAATTGGCTTGGGGGAGGTTGAGTCAAATGTTTGAAGAGTGGATCACATGGCTTAGCCTTTTGATACTCTTTATGGCAAAAGATTACTTCTTAAGTTTATGTTGCTGGAGAAGCTATTACAAATGTTCTTCTCATTATCTATTATAAATTAGTAAGATTACTTCTTAAGTTTATGTTGATGGAGAAGCTATTACAAATGTTCTTCTCATTATCTATTATAAATTAGTATGTTTATTTACCATAAATTAATATGGTATTTAAGTAGACAATGATATATTATTTTTAAACGTTGAAGAACTTCATCCATATATCTTATGGAATTAGTATGTACATTTGTTAGTTTAAAATGTATGATTGATTATTCAAACAAATTTTTATTGGTTTTGAAGGAAGTTTTTCAAATATGTGAAGAATATATTGATTTCCTAATTTGAGATTAAGTTTGGTAAAGAACTTAACATTCTTTAAACAATTATGTAAATAATGTATTCTATGGAGAGGATATCTATTCTTTAGTGAAACTGTATTTAGAACCATGTTGTTGATGCACATACCCCATGTCTTTTTTTTCTTAGGATTTAAGATGACTAGACTATCACAAGGAGATGAACTAGGTTGAATATGCCCTTTGTCACTAGTTCTTGAATCCATCTACGGATCTCTTCATTCTCTAAAATGTACCTTCTATAAACATATACATTAGGTAATGAAGAACTTGGAACAAGATTTATGGAGTGTTTTACATGGCTATGTAGTGGTACTCTAGCTAAATCTTTGAATGCATCTTTGTATTCTTCAAGTACTTTGTTGACTTGTTGATGTTGTATTCGAGAGTTGTGATAAAAGGAGAATCAACCAGTTGTTGTGATGTTCTTGGAATGTTTAGGTTTAATCATCAACAACTTGAATTTCTAAGCATCATTGATAAGTTTTTAGGATTGCTTGCTAAAACCAATGAGACTATAGACATGCACTGACCATCATGAATGTCACAACACCAATGCTTCATGTGAAAATCACCTTTTTTGGTTGACATGATGATTGTCATGTCTATCTCATAAGTATGGTTTTCCAAAAAGCAAATCATCTATTGAGAGTGGTGATACATGATAAAGCACTTCATCATTGAAAGGATTGATAAAGTAGGTTGAATTTCATTATGGGGTGATTATGAGTTATTGTCTTTCTTTTTTCATCTAACTAATGTTGTAAGGATGTGGATGTCGAGTTGTAACAGGACCCAATTTCTTCACAATGTCTTCAAAGAGAAATTTATTTATACTACCATTGTCCATAATCATATGCAAATGGGTTGTTTTTCACCTATTTCTATGTGTAAAATAATATTTCTCTTTCCTATTCATTGATGGTTGAGTTTGTGACGGTTATCAAGGAGTATGCAAGTAGATTTAATGCTTCAAGATTAGTTTCCATAATATATTTACCTCTATCAACAGTTTGATGTACAGTTGAACCTATGTTTAAAGTAGACATATATAACAAGAAGGTTTCAAGTATTGCATTTATATGCATCATGTCAAGCTAAATTGTGGTAATCACGCCATTTACCTATGAGAGGATTGTTGTAGAGTTTTTCTTGAAAGATACTCTTTTCAAAAGGCTTCTTACCACTATTTCCTTTCTATTGATTAATAGTCTATTGTGTAGATTGTTTTGCTTTGTTAGGGCTACCAATCGATGTCGGCTACTTGTCCAAAGGTTGGCCAGTGGGCTTGGTTGAGAATCATCGTTTCTATTTGAACTTCTCTTCAAGCTTGATAGCATAGTGGAATGCTTCTAAAATACTGTCAATAGTAAGGAATTCCATCTTTTGTTGGATAAACAATTGATTTGTTTCAAGAAGAGTAACTTATCCTGTTCCTTAATTCCAAGTTAATACATTGGTCAATGGATTCATCATTATAACATTGTATAGTTTATCCTTTCAATTGTCTTAACCGCTCCCATTTCTTATAGTATTGCTCCATGTCCTTGGCTGGATAAAAA
Source organism: Picea sitchensis (assembly GCA_010110895.2). Lineage (NCBI taxonomy): Eukaryota > Viridiplantae > Streptophyta > Pinopsida > Pinales > Pinaceae > Picea > Picea sitchensis. The sequence continues at coordinate 143,819 of SNQJ01S0003444.1, read as the reverse complement.
TCATTCCTTACATGCTAAATTAATTTCTCCCATGTATCAATCAAGTCATCTAGTTCATCTTGTTTAGTAGAAATATTTTCCCACCATTAGTGTACAAAATTCAATGGTTTCAAGGATTTTATGGTGATCATCTCAGTCTCAAAAAGACTATTGACAAAAAAGTAGGACTCAAGTTGCTATATCCAATTGTATACTACTTTTGCACCAATATTTCCTTCTGGATTAGGAATGTCTAGATTTAATTGAACCTTTAAGGGGCTATCCATACCGAAGGTAATTCCCATCATGTCTCTAGTTGAAATATAACCCATGGCACCAGTAAGACAAGTAAGGATTTCATTGAAATGTCGAAACATCTCTTCTCTCATTAAGAAAACACTCATTTCAAGAGTTGTTTAGTTCAACTAGAAATGTTCATGCTCTCTCTTTATTCTGTCGTTCCAGATCTAGGATTTCAACCAGACAAATATCCTAAAGTTGAAGGTAAGGACAACTCAAACAATTGTGTCTTCGAGTGTGTATTATTGGGCATTGGGTTTCTAACTACACATGTAGTGTTTAGCAAGGCTAGAACATTACAATTTGATAAGAAAGATGCTATAAAAAACTATACTCTGATACCACTTATCATTGTCACCTAGGTGAAAACAAGGGACAAAAAATTTGTTCGAAGCTGATTTGGAATGGAACATTATATAATTTGTCATCTATTTTGGTACTTTTATGGGTGGAAAAAATGGAGCCATTGCCTGCTCGTAGGGCCCATTTTTAGGGAAGGTCCCACTTTGGTGATTTCGGGTTCAAAACCTTCCAATGTCCATCTGAGGCCTTAAACAATCGTTCTTGGGGTCAAACATTTCTTATCTTTCTAATAACATGAAGATGACCTCAATCAAAGTTTTTATGCAGAACTCATGCCTCCCACAAGTTGACTTATCTTGTTGACCACCATGGTACCAAGTGGATGCCATGTCAACATCCATTACTCACATATGTGGAGCGGTTCACGTATGGACTTTTAAGAATATTCTAAAGGATCCAAAACCATAACATGAATTGGGGGTTAAGGCATGAAAAAACCCTAACCCTAACCCTCTATGGATATCAAGCTATGTTTTAAGTATTGGGTTGTTATGAAAGGAGGGGGTTCCATTCTTATCGTAGTTATTATTGGTCCATCATAGAGCAAAGCACTAACAGTTGGATATTGAAGTAGATTAGAGGAAGTAAAATATCTTGCAGTAGCCATACTGGCCACAATGTCCATGGAAACCCCACAATGAGTGCCCCATTCTTTGTAATTGAATTCCATAACCAATAATAAAATAGCAAAGATAGGCCTCACCTTCTAGTTAGGTTGTTCCCATATTCGGTTTTCCCAGTGTACATCTTGTGTTCATTGTGTGGATGGTGTATTATTTTCTTGGATTCCTTCATTTTAGTTTTAGTTGTTTCAATATGTTTATGCAGAAACTTATGAGATCCGTTGGGATGAATTGTTCCACTAGAATATCCATGATAGTTTGCAAATTAGAAGGAAGCAAGCTATATTATGGTGAAAGAATGTAAAATATAGAGTATATATGAAAACTAATTGCATAGACAACCAAACATAATCAACTTAAAGAAATAAACTATACCAATCACATGAATTTGTATGTCGGGAATTGATAATGGAGAAACATGTTATGGGTAAAACACTTGTTGTATTGATTAGTTTCCTTTAGAAGTAGATGTTCAAAGTCTATCAGTGAAAGACTTGAAAAAAAGTGAACTATGTCAAGGGGCTTGTATACTGTAACACAGAGGGATCAATGGATCATATGGAGAAGATATTTTTCTATCCTAGAGATTACATGTATTTATACAATTTCTGAGTGACACTTAGTTGCCCAACCTTCTATGTTTTATTCACAGTTAAGTTATAAGAATGAATTGAAAAGACCAACCATCATCTTGCTTGTTGTTGGCTCAAAGAAGAGATACATGATGCCTCACTAATGATGTTTTCTTAGAATTACTACTGACTATTCAAAATGTCATCTGACATGTATGATGAATCATCAAGTGTCGTCAAACATGTATGATGATTTATCCTTATCAAAGTATTCATAATTCCACTAAGTTTGGGTCGATTGAGGTTCGACTGGATAATCCATTGTATTATGTGAGGGAGTCAACTGTTGTTTGTGCAAGTCAATACTTGGGATGGATTAAGGTAGGTTACTTGGAACATATCAAGTTGAAGTGGAAATGAGCCAAGGAATCTAAGAACCTAGTTGACAAGAAGGTCAAGGGGACAACTAAGGGTAAGTTTTCCGAGCTCAAGAATTTATTTTCGACAACTGTGGAGAAGGAGGAAGATATTGTAGGGGTAGGCACCATGTTTTCCCATGGAACTACTTAGACCAAATTATCCTTCCTTCATTGTTATTCCCATCATGGACCTACCAAAGGCTCCCTAACATCCTGAACAAGACTTGATTAAAACCCACGATAGAAACAATGAGTGGAAGACAACATAAGAAGTATATGAAATCATCATTACATGAACATCGATAGAAACTCTTCATGTTAACAATGGTAAGTAAATGTCTTTCATGTTACTAGTATGGCCACATATAGCACAAATGGATGAGAGGCATTTTGAAATATATTGTGAAGATGGGTTGACGGTTAAAAACCAAAGTTGAATTTTTTTCCAGGAGAAAAAATTGCTCAATTATATATTAAAATATAATGTGTTCTCTCAACAGGATTACATAAAGCAAGTTACATGGCCTAGTAGGCAAGACTTTCACTCGCAGTCAGACTAGTTGCCAAAGTACTGAGATAAGATGGATTTTATGCATCAGATAATTCATGAGGAGAAAATGTTAACAATAAAGAAGTGCTCTGCCAAAGGGCAGACAAGACAAAGATCTATGAGAGGGTTGTCCTAAAAAAAAATTGTGACAAGAGTGGGACCCTCATTTCCATCCATCCAATGGGTATATGAGATGAAGCCTGCTTTCCCTTGTAATGCTGACTTTGATAGGAGATCAACTTCCAGATTGTACTCGTGGGAAGTATGGAGATAACTGAGCTTCTTAAATTGGCATTGAAGAGTGCTTATTATGTCCATCTAGGCCAAAAGTGAAGTGGTATAAATATTACCTTTATCATTAAGCCAGTTGATAATTACTCTAGAGTCTCCAATCAATTGTAGATGTTCAATATGTAGTCTAGAGGCCAAATGAAGAGTAGCCCAGGCTCCTAGAAGCTCTACCCTTTTTTTGGTGCCCGAGCCACAACAGAAGGTCCATCTATAAATAGAGCTATTGTTAATTCTAATTAGACCCCCTGCTCCACAAATGGTGCCACTAAGTTGAGTTGCTCCATCAAACCAGGCTGATGAAGTATCCTGCGATAGTATTGGTTTAACTAACTTTTTTATTCTACCCACATCTGGGTAAAATTTTTACCAGCTTTTATATAATCCAAGAGCTTTAAAGACTGTAGTATTAATGGAAGGGGAATGGTTTTCAAAAAAAAAAATATTCCTGGGCAACCATATGAACCAATTCACAAATAGTGGGAGAGTCTTATGGAAGTGCTTGCTGGAAATCCAATGATTTAAACAATCAATGAGAGTAATCCCAGTCCAGGCAGTTTTGATGTTGTTAACCTGAGAAACTCAGTCCCAAACAAGGCGAGTAAATGTACACTGAGTGAATACATGGTTAACTGTTTCAGCGTCTTTATAATCGAGTTGACAGAGATTGGTGTCTTTATAACCGAAGTTGAATGTAATCATCATTTACTCTATCTTTCGCATAAAAGAAAATTTATGTCTATCAGTGTAATTAAGATTTGACTTGAGAAAGCACTCGATAAACAAGAGAAGAGAGAAGAGATGTAAAGATGTAAAAGTGAAACTAACTAGAGGTCTACCATGAAAGGTGGGAATAATGGTCTCATTCAACAATTAAGATAAGGAAAATGTGAATAATATACTGTAATGAACCCACACTCTAAACAAAACTTATGCTTTTCAATTTGAATACTTTCAGTAATTAAATAAACATTCATTTTACTATGAATTTATAAATGTGCAAAAAAATATTCAAAATTGAGTTGAGGACCTTTAGTCTATTTTGATGTAATGCTTTATTGCTTCTTGAACTATTTTGAGGTCATCCTTTTCTTATCAATTTTTTAAAACGTGCTTGCTATTATATTTCAGATTTTATATTGGAAATTTGTTATTAGATTCATGTTATGGAAAGATGATTGTTAGGTAGTTTACAATGGTTTAAATTATAGAGACATTTTTTCTATAAAGGAAATTCTATTCTTGATTGATACCCAAGTAAGTTCATCAATTACAGATGCACATTATTTGATCATCCTTAATTTTCATATAATAGTAGTACTCTACCTTTTTATGCATCCTTGTTAAAATTGATAAAGTTTGTATGAACTTTTTGTCCATTTTCGGCAACACAAGTATTCCAACAGAGGATGAACACCTTCAGTAACCACTCACACAATGAAATCAAATATCAACACACCGATTTTTTGACGTGGTAAAACCTCTACATGGAAACATCCATGGCCCCAACCAACTTGGCCACTTGGAGCAATTTATTAATGCAAAAGAAACATTTACAGAGAGATTTACAAGAGATTTTCTCACAATCGATCATCGACAAATGGCCATCCATGTTATTTAAATAGAGATCATGGACCAATCGGGTGTTAAGTTATGGATCAATGTAAAAATTAATATCAAGGAGGATATGAAGCGTTGGATCACTCTATGTCATGAACATATCATGACCGTCAGATTTCCTAACTAGTAATGCATACTAAGGAAACACACTAAGAAACACACTTTTACCTAACAACACATTAGACCAAGTTGGTCTTAACTAACTCATAAGTGTCTAAATATACTAACATCCCCTCTTAAGAACAACTTGGGATAGGATTGACGGATTTACAAAGGTGACACAATAGGATAAGGAAGGAGGCATTAGAGTCTATCCCCACTTAACAAAAGCTTCATGAACTCCTAACATAGATTGAAGTTTGGAAAAAAATGTTTCTATAGGAGGCTTTGTGAAAATGTATACAACTTGATCTTCTATAGGGAAAAAGAGCACTTCAATAACTCAATCATGAATGAGATTTATGATGAAGTGCATGTGTAGCTCGATGTGTTTGTTGCACTAATTTTGAATCGGGTCTTTAGCAAGCTTGATGGCACTTTGATTGTTGCACGAGAGGGTTGTCAGATGTTGCTTCTAGAATCCAAATTTTTAAAGTATCTGTTGAATCCACAAGGCTTTCTAACTTGCATTAACCATTTCTCGATACTCTGCTTATACTGAAGAAAGAGTAATTTCTTATTGTTTCTTACAAGCCCAAGTGACAGGTCTTGAACCAAGGCTGAAAACGTAACCTGTAGTAGACTTCTGATCATTAGGTTCATTGACCCAATATGAATTAGTGAAACCAACCAATAAGGGAGTCCCCCCTGAACTGTAATGTATCCCAAACTAAATTGTACCCCAAACATATTGTAGTATCCTTTTAGTTGATTTCCAATGGCTTTTGTGGGGTGTTTGCATATATCGGGAAACAAGTCCAACAACAAAGGAAATATCAGGATAGGTATGAGTCAAGTATAAGAGGCTACCAACTAACTAACGGTACAAGGTGGCATCAACTTTGGGACAAGTACAGGTGGAAGCAAGTTTGACTCCAAACTGGAAGGGAGAAGGGGTTGGTTTTAAATATTCCATGTGAAAGCAATGAAGAAGGTCACAAGCATACTTAGACTGGGAAAAAAAAATTCCTTCCTTGGTTTGCAAAACTTGGAGGCCAAGGAAATATTGCAAATAGCCTAAGTCAGTGATTTCAAATTTCTTCTTAAGGTTAGTTTTCACATGGTTTAAAAGTTTTGGGTCACTACCAGTGAGGATTAGGTCATCAACATAAATAATAAGGATTATGAGATGGCTTCCTACTTTCTTGGTATAGACATTAGGATCAAAATGACATCTAGAAAATCCAGTGTCAAGAAGAAATTTGTCCATTTTGGCGTACCAAGCTCGAGGAGCTTTCTTAACACCATAAAGAGATTTCTTAAGGTGAGAAACAAGGCTAGAGTCATCCTGGACATAGCCAGGAGGTTGTTCCATGTAGATTTCTTCTTGCAAATCCCCATGCAAGAAAGTGGATTTGACATCCATCTGATGGACCTCCCATTTATGTGAGGCTGCAAGGGCTAGAACAAGGTGGATGGAATTCATTTTGGCTATAGGGGCAAAGGTTTCATTATAGTCAATTCCTTCAACTTGGTAAAATCCTTTGGCAGCTAACTGAGCCTTGTGTCTTTCAATACTTCCATCTGATGCAAACTTAGTTTTGTATACCCATTTACATCTGACAAGTTTTCTTCCTTTTGGAAGAGATACAAGATCCCAAGTATCGTTAACCATTAAAACTTATACTTGTCATTCACTGTTGTATCCCAATATGGATGACCTAAAGCTTCTGCAAATGTCTCTGGATCACGAGTCTCTGAAACTTGACCCAAAAGATAAGAGGCTCATTGGAACTATGAATGTGTCCAACACTGATCTGAAGGATCACCAGTTGCTTCTCATGTTGAATGGACCTATCTAGAAAGCGGTGGTGTTGGTGTAGGTTCAGATTCAATGGACTCATCTAAAGGAAAGTGAGCAGGCGAACATGGATTTTCATCCTCGTTGTCATCATCTGAAGAAGAAGAAACCAGAATAGGAACAAAAGAAGGCACAAATGTCGAAGATGGATTGCAGACTGAAGAAGGCACAAACGTTGAATTAGACTCACAAGCCAAGATATTTTCATAAAATTTAACATCTCTTCTAATAATAATGTCAATACAATGTGGTTGAATAAGTCTGTAACCTTTGATGTCTTCAGAATGACCAAAAAATATACACTTCTCACTTTTATGTTGCAATGCTTTCCTTTTCTCATCAAGAATCTAAGTCCATGCCACACTACCAAATACACAGAAGTGACTTACATCTCGCTTAATTTTATTCCATGCTTCTTCCGGTGTTATATTTTTAAGAGCCTTTGTGTGAATGTGATTTACTATCTAATTTGCACAGTTAATGGCTTTTTCCCAATAGTTTAGACTTAATCCCTTAGATTGGATCATACAATTAGCCATTTATTTTAATGTGCGGTTCTTTCTCTCAACAACACCATTTTATTGTGGTGTATATGGAACAATGTGTTGCAATTGGATGCCCTATGTAGTGCAATAAATTGTAAATTGATTGTTCACATATTCACCTCCATTATCTATTCTTAACCTTTGAAGTTGATGTCTAGATTGTTTTTCTACAAGGGCCTTGTAGGCCAAGAACCTGTCAAAAACTTTGCTCTTAAGTTTTAAGAAGTGAACCTAAGTGCATCTAGAAAAATCATCAATGAAAGTTGAGAAATACTTACACCCAAAAAAAAGGTGAAGAAAGTGGGCCACACAAGTCACTGTGAACAAGCTGCAAAGGGGTCGAGGCGTGCCAAGAGGTATGCTTTTCAAAACTATCCCAGTGATGTTTGTCGAGAACACAACCAGCACAAACACCATCTCTACAAGAAACAAGAGGAAGACCAATCACCATATGTTGATTATACAGTTGTTGCAATGAGCGATAGTTTAGATGACCAAACCACTCATGCCAAAGTTTGCTCAAGTCATCGCTATGAGCAACAAAAAATTATGGAAGAGATGATGACCCAAAGTTGTCAAACTTGTAAAACTTGGTAATATCATTAGCAATTCTAGTTGCAAGAACATATTGAGGATATTTTAGATCCTTCATTAATACTTGGTGAGGTGAAAACTCTACGGTTTTACCTTCATCTGAATGAGTGATTTGATATATTGATAGAAGGTTGCAAGAAAGACTTGGAACACATAATAAAAAATTAAAATGACTATTATCTACCTAAACTTTTCCAGACCCTACAACACTAAGAGATATATAATCACCAATAAATATTTTCTTGGTGTTACATTCATTAAGAGCAGAAAAAATTGCTTTATCCTTATCCATATGATAAGATGTTCTAGAATCAATAAGCCACACATTAGAATAAGAAGTATAAGTTTCATTGAAGGAGAACCCAGAAGTAGAAAGTGCATGTCCATGAGAAGAATAAGAAGAAGTAGAATCAATAATGATGATGTGCTTCTTCATCGTTGCTTTTAAAGTTGCCATGTTCTTAAAACATTTGGACTCGTCATGACCATCTTTCCCACAAAAGTTGCAATGTTTGTTAGTCTTCTTACTTTTATATTTTTCTCCTTTGTCACCATTAGGAGTTGAAGCTAGCTAAGAGGGTTTGGGACCCTTGTTTTGGTTGTTGTTCTGGCAAAGGATGTTGCTTCTTGGGATTCTTGGATTTATCTTTTTGTTGGGCTAGTAAGGCTTTGTTGGATGTATCAGGAGTGATAATCAATCCAATTTGTAGAATCTTATCTTGCTCTCAAAACAGAGCATCGCAAAAGGACTCAAGGGAGGGTTTTTTTATAAGCAGTCCCTAGATATTCTCTAGTGTGGCATAAAAGGTAGATACAAAAATAGAATATGCACTACCAATCTTAGTAAGAATGACGTATATGCATCGATCTTCTGGCATATCTATTTTGCATTCTATACATAAAATTCTAAGTGTTTTGAACTTAGATAAGTAATATTCAATGCAAGGAGAATCATTTGGACTTAAATTCATTAACTAATTCTCCAACTGGTGAGCTCGAATAATATTGTGTTTACCAAACACAACTTCAAGTTTTTCCCAAGCTTTGTTTGGGCATCAAGTCCTTGAAGGTGGAACCTTAAATCGGGAGAGATGGACATTTTGATTAGTCCACAGGCTTCATCATTTCTATTAATCCATTTGGAATACATGTCATCATCAATGGGTTCTTGTTATTTTCCCAAGGTAATCTGGTACAATCCTTTACTTCTTAATAAATCCTCCATATGAGATTTCCATTGGAAGTAGTTGGTGTTGGTAAACAAAAGATGAATGTGAGATGTCATATTAAAATATGCAGAAAAATATGAAATCGATGGTCTTGATGGAAATATCTCGAAAAAAATAGGTTGTTTAAAAAACAAGCACTGAAAACAGACTTCGGATGTGAAAGTTATACCCTTTTGAAAAAAGGCGTAAACAATAACCAAAGAGCCACATGGCAAGTAGAAGTTGGTCCACATGGTGATACCCCTCCTAATATCCTCACTTTTACAAATAAATTGTTTATGAAGTGACTCACTTTTATAGAATACGCGGGGATCACTTTTACAATGAAGTTACTTTATAAATGAAAGTTGCATGCAAAATAAATAACTTCAAATATTAAAAATACTTATAGTGATTCGGTTTTATAACTTAAGTGAAATGTATTTTACAATGGATGCATAAACTTTTTCAAAAAAAAGTACCAAAAATAAGACTTGAACTCAATACCTCTTACTTAATAAAACAACTTTTAACCAAGTGAACTAGTGCAAAACATATTATAGTGTTTAGAAGGAGGATTGTTGTTGTTTTTTTTGTAGTTGACAACCTTGGAGAGTGTGCTAAAAAAACTATTTTGACACAAGAAAAAAAAATGTTTATCAACAACAAGGGTTAGATATCGGTTAGCTTACCTAGAGAATGCAAGATTTCCCTCTATTTTTTATTTACTGAGATCTCACAAAGCACACGACAAAGAGAATATGTAGACAGGAAAACCTTTTCTGATATGTTTATGATTTGTCGAGTTTGCACACGGCACTGGGTAAAGAGAATACACAGATAGAAATGAGAAGAAACACATAAATAAATAACATAAAATCTATATAAAAACCAAAATATTAACTCTGCAAAAATTTAAAAGGGCGTATTCGAGCTTTATACCTCTGGTTATGATTGAAATGGCCATATCTTGGGCAAATGTAAACCTTTTCAAGTGAAACAAAAAAGTGTTCCTGACTAAAGCGAGTGCTCTAGATGCAATAGAATAGTCCTATTGGCCCAAAAATGTATAAAAATGACAGAAAACAAAGATGAGACAACACGGTTTCACGATCTCGATCTACAATGGGACCGGGTCTTCAAATGCGTTCTGATACCATGTTCAACAACATAGGTATTTCAACAGAGGAAGAACACATTTAGTAACCACTCATACAACCAAATCAAATATCAACACACCAATGTTTTGACGTGGTAAAACCCCTATGGGGAAACATCCACAGCCCCAGCCAACATGGTCACTTGGAACAATTTATTAATATAAAAGAAAAATTTACAAAGAGATTTACAAGAGAGTTTCTCATAATTAATCATCAACAAATGACCCTCCATGCTCTTTAAATAGAGATCATGGACCAATCGGGTGTTAATCCGGGAATCAATGTAGTAGTTAAGATCAAGGAGAATATGAACTATCGGATCACTCTATGTCGGGAACATATCATGACCATCGTATTTCCTAACTACAAATTCATACTAATGAAACACACTAAGAGACACGTGTTTATCTAACGACACATTAGACCAAGTTGATATTAACTAACTCTGAAGTGTCTAAATATCCTAACATGCCTTGTTGTTGGTGAATTTGACCATGGAGAAATCGATGCCCTTTATTGCAATGAAATGATTTTAGACTTTTTTTAATTATGGAATGCCTTCAATTTGTAATATGATTTTTGAACGTGTGTACCAAAGTGTAGTGGTTTCCTTTATGTAGATTACCGAACCTAGCACTTTTTATCACGAATATCATGATGATCAGCCCCAGCCGGAGAGAATATTTGAGAACTCCATATTCATATTGGTAAGTAGGTTTAATTTCTATAATTTTGTCATATAATCCACGATAATTATATATTTCATGGAGAAATGATTTCATAACCAAATAACCAAGGTTTTTGGTAACTCCAAATAACCAGGTGATGATTGTTCCTGACGCTCCTGAGTACAATTATTTGCACTGGCATGCCATAATACTCATGCAAATTTCTGAATAATATAGCACCAGAATCTATTTCATCTTAATAACAACATTAATCGGTGTGTTGTGCAGGTTGATAACCGATTTTACTTCCACCAAGTGTAATGATGGTATATATATCATGGTCCTTGCCTCTCTTTCTTTGACCTTGAAATCATTGGATTGAATGTGTGTTAATGTTAGATTGTCCTTAATGCCTGTTAATGTTGGATCGAATTATCAAAACCTGATTTGTTTATTTGTGGTGCAATATTATATTTGTCCTGGAAGAGGCTTGATACCTATGAACCTCCGACACCCACGTGTACCAACAAGATGGTTTTCACATTGTTCAAGAATCCATGTCATCCCATAATTCAACTCATCTCACGGGATGACATGAATTTTCTTCATTTCAAGATCTTTGTGAATGTTATTTATGTGTTGATGTGGGAAATCTGAAACTATTTGTACTCTTTTATTATACGTGGAGTTGATCTCCTATTGGATAATATTCAAATCATGCCCCGCAATGAATAAATATATGGAAAGTTCAATCATATTATTTTTTTGTAATAAAGCTTTCGGTGACCCATTAGATTATTTCTAATCAAACTATTAAATAACATCCTGAAATCTCACGCAAAAATCAAAGACTCTATAACATAAATATTATGACTATAACCAGAACATAATCTTGACCGCCATCAAGAGTCGAAGCGCATATTTCAAGCCAATTTTGTTGGTGATTTCTTCATAAAACATTTGGTCACGTTTGATCATTTAAAAAAATATTTTTTGGTATTTGAACGAGAGATCTTTGCTTGAAATTGTTTTTCCTACCAGGCTATGTAAATAGTTGAGATTTAAATTTATTTATTTTTAAAGGAGGAAGGGATAAAGTGTAAATAAATGTGTATTTTAATAAATAAAGTGTAATGCGATATTTTAATTTACTTATATTTATTTATTTATTTTTGTAAATAAAAATATATATATTACCTTAGAGAGTCTTCATAGCAATACACATGTCAAAGTTTGTCACATGTTCTGCCATACAAATGGAAACTGGAACAGGTGGCCTGCAAAACAGGCAAGCATGTTTTTGTTCACAGTACCAAAAAAAAACTAGTCCTAAATCTAACTGTAATTGTGGCCTCTTTGGACCTCATAACATAACAATAGAAAAACTAGACAATATGCGAACTCGGGCGACCTTCTTTGCTGGGAGCAAAAGTGAATGGTTGGCAGCATGTTGGGAATCGTTGCTTAGTGGGCTAGCTTGATAGGGAGTTGAACAAGATATCCAAGCGACGACTTAGGGTGTCCTGGCGATGGAGTTGGTCGTCCATGTCCCGTCACATTTCGAAGATTAGTTGCAGATGATCTTTTGAGAACCTAAGGGGACTCGTTGATTCTCATGTTGGGGCTGCAACGTTTGGAGGCTTGATAACATCCGGTGCAATCGACGTTGTTACTTCCTCCAACCATTCTAGAGGAATCTATTCCTCAACTAGACAACCACCCAAATCTGTCACAGGATTGTTGTTTCCTCCAACCATTATGGAGGAATTTCTTCCTCAACAAGACAACCACCCAATTCTACCACATGATGGATGTTTGGATTTTCGTTAATATTTGGTGCAATCAACATAGTTGATTCCTCCAGCCATTCTAGAGGAATCTCTTCCTCAATCGGACAACCACCTAATTTTGTCACAAGGTCAATGCTTTGAGGCAGTTGTTCCGAATTGCACAGGGGGTTCTAAGGGCCTGAAGTCATGCACAGGGGTTCATCAATCCAATTCTGATCAGACTAGGGAGGACCAACATGGTTGATGAAGGGGATGGGGGGTGGAGAGAGGGGCAAAGAGGGGCCAGATCAACGGTGTTGAGCCGTGTAACTGTAATAGGACGGCTCGCACTTTGGCTTGTCTTGTTCACACAACATTGGAGAGACATAGGCGATAACAATATCCTGACATTAGACGGGAGAAAGACCATGAGAGAAATGGGAAAATGAGTGCGAATCCAAAATGAAATAATCATTGGTATGCCTTACCTCCATAAAAACAGTGGAAGTGACAGGGAAAGGATCCATAAATACTAAAGTGATAGTGTTGAGTTGCCTCATACCTACTTTGGTAAGCCTCAACCAATGATGTATGTGCGTCATTGAAACCTCCTTCATGTGCAAGCGCACTACCCCCCTTCTTGAGTGAATGTTAGGCATGGTGACTTGACAGGGAGGAAGGTGGGTGGTCATGGGCGTTAACTATGCCAGGCTCATGTGTGCTAGGTGTTTCATGGTAACCAGGTGTAACCCCATCCAGGGGAGTTATATATATATTTTTTATTATCACATCAAAATGTTATTTTTTATTACATTATAATGAGTATATGTAACAACATTTCTTCTATATTAAATTATCTTCTCCATACTAGGTGTTTCATGGTAACCAGGTGTAACCCCATCCAGGGGAGTTATATATATATTTTTTATTATCACATCAAAATGTTATTTTTTATTACATTATAATGAGTATATGTAACAACATTTCTTCTATATTAAATTATCTTCTCCATACTAAATTGTAAAATTGTAAAACACTTTTAACACAATAACATAACTATTACATCTACCTTAAAATTTCATTTAACATAATTCTTACATCTACCTTAAAATTTATGGCGTTGCCTAACTATTCTATGTTTTTTCCTTCCTCGTCGGAATCCAACAACATAAATCCTCACGAAATCACAACCTTATGTTGTTTAAATTGCATTTTTGAATGCATAAATGGATTCAATGTGGTGAAAAACCCCAGGAGCACTCAGATTATACAGATTTAACTACTCAAATGTGCAGATCCAACAATATCTCGTCGGATTTCGGGAAAAACGTAACACATTTAGACTATCGAAAAATGTATTAATAGAATAATAAAAATAAATCATATTTTTAGTTTTTTATATTATATAAATATTTGTTAGTAAATCATATTTTTATTTTTTTATATATTAAAAATTTCTATATATTTAAAATAATTATATAAAAAATATTTTGTAACTATATATTGTATAACTAAAAATATAATTGGTATGGTTATAAATGATTATTTTAATGGTTTAAGAATATGGTTGTTGTAGAATTTCTTCTTTTAAGTATATTGATTTTAATGAAATTTTTCTTTATATAGATCTTATATGGATTTTAATGAAATTTTTCTAAGGGTGGGAGACTTGCTTTGTTAATTCTCCCACCATGACAAATAAAATCAATGAAAAATATATAAACATTATATATGGATGTATAAAGCTCATAATTTTTTATCAATGTTCTTATAACAAGTATAAATTATTAAATCATTTTCTCTCAATATCCTTAGAACAAGTATAAATCGAGTAGATTTATTATGAATGGCCCTATAACACATATGATTCTAAGTTTCCTTCTATGTCATACATCACACAAGTTCAATGTTCATATCTTTGTGATGAAGGAAACACTTGGTTAGAAGTTTAAAAATCAACTTGGCTAAAACTTCCTTTTCGTTATGTGTTGAACAAAAACCAACATTGTCATGTGACAAATTGAACCCGACGTTACAATTTGACAAACAAAATATGGCGTTGCAATGTGACGAACATATAATGTTGCAAAGTGATGAACATAGTACCATCACAATGTACTAAACATTGTAACGTTACAATGTGCCACACATATCCCTCTCATCGCAATGTGATGAACGTATCCCTATCAATGCAATCTGTTGAACATAGTAATGTCACAATGTGACAAATATAAACCAACATCACAATGTGACAATAATAGACATGTCGTCACAATTTTGATAGTAATGTCGCAATGTGTCGAACATAAAGCAAGGTCAGAATGTGTCACATATCTCCCTATTATCGCAATGTGACAAACATTTCCTCACGTTTCATGTGACACACATATCCCAACGTCGCAATGTGACAAACATTTCCTCACGTTTCATGTGACAAACATATCCCAACGTCGCAATGTGACAAACATTTCCAAATGTCAAAATGTGTCGAACAAAGTAATGTTGAAATCTACCAAACATAGTAACATCGCAATGTGACGAACATATATGGACATTGCAATGTGATGAACATAGTTATGTCGTCACAATGTGATGAACATAAATGGACGTTGCAGTGTGATGAACATAGTCTTGTTGTCACAATGTGATGAACATAGCCTTGTCTTCACAATGTGATGAACATATCACTGTCGTCGCAATGCGCAGAACATTTCCCTGATGTCACAATGTGACGAACATAACTCTATCATCACAAACATAGTAATGTTGCAATGTGATGAAGATAGACATGTCATTGCAATGTCAGGAACATAAATGGATGTCATAGTGTGACGAGCATAGCCCTGTTGTCGCAATGTGATGAACATATCCTCGCATTTTAATGTGACACACGTATCCAAATGTCACATTGTTACATACACTTCCAAACATCGCAATGGGATGAACACAACCCATTGCCGCAATGTGATGTACACAACCCAATGTGGCAATGTGACAAACATAGACCAACTTTGCAATGAGACAAACATTTCCCAACGTCGCAATGTGATGAACATAACCCACTATCATATTGTGACAAACCTATTCCAATGCCATAATGTGACAAACAAAAACCCTTCTTCGTAATTTGATGACCATAACCTTATAATGTGATGTGATGAACAACAGCTTATGTCACAAACAAAGCCTGATGTCGCAATGTGACAATCAAAACATGATTAGCATCGCAATGTCATAGTGCCATAATAAACTATGGTTAAACATAATCAACATGGCCCACCATAATCAGATCCACATGGTCAACAAAGGTCAGCCATGGACATAGACGACCATAATAAACTATGATCAACCATAGTCCACCATAGTCATGGTCAACCACAATCAACCATGGTGAAGGACAACCACGATCAATCGTAGACAACCTTTCCTTTCCAAAGTCAACCAAGGTCTACCAAAGTTAACCATGGTCATGGTCAACCATAGTATTAATTTATTAATGTATAATACTTTAATAATGTATTATTAATGTATAATACTTTAATAATGTATTATTAATGTATCATTACTTTAATAATGTATTTATTAATGCATTATTACTTTAATCATGTATTATTAATGTATTAATAATTTAATATGTTACATTATATATTAATGTATTAAATGTGTTTAATGTATGAAATGTATTTTTATTATTATTACTTTAATAATGTATTATTAATGTATTACTTTATTCGTGTATTAATACTTTAGCAATGTATTAATTAATATTGTATAAATGTATAAATTAATTAATACATTACATTATTAATGTATCAATTAACAAATACGTTACATTGTACATTAATGTAAATTAATACTTTAATTTTATGTAATAATGTATTAATACCTTAGTAATATATTTATTAAAAATGTATTAGTTTATTACTTATACATTAATGTATTAACGTTATTCATAGTCATGACCATAGGAAATCGTGATCATGGTCAACCATAGTTAACCATGGTCTTTTTCAATGAATGTATTAATGTATTAATGCGTTAATAATGTATTATTAATATATTACTACTTTAATAATGTATTTATCAAGGTATTAATACTTTAATAAAGTATCTATTAATATATTTTTACTTTAATAATGTATTATCAACATATTAAGTTTTATTAGTGTATTAATACTTAAGCAATGTATTAATTAATTAAGGTACATATACGGACATCACAATGTGATGAACATAGCCATGTCGTTGCAATGTGATGAACATTTCCCTGTCGTCGCAATGTGACGAACATAGCCCTATTGTGGAAAACATAGTAATGTTGCAATGTGATGAATATAGCCATGTCATTGCGATGTGAGGAACATAAATGAGCATCGCAATGTGACGAACATAGCCCTATCATCGCAATGTGACGAACATAACCCTATCATCGCAATGTGACAAACATATCCTCACATTGTAACGTGACATACATATCCAAATGTCACATTGTTACAAACATTTCCAAACGTCGCAATGGGACGAACACAACCCATTTTCACAATGTGATGTCCATAACCCGATGTGGCAATGTGATGTACACAACCCAATGTGGTGATGTGACAAACATAGACCAACATTGCAATGAGATAAACATCTTGATGTGGCAATGTGACGAACATAACCCACTTTCGGATTATGACAAACCTATTCCAATGTCATAATGTGACAAACAAAAACCCCTCGTCGTAATTTGATGACCATAACCCTACCATGTGATGTGATGAACAAAATCTTATGTCACAATGTAAGAAACAAAACTTGATGTCGCAATGTGATAAACAAAACATGATCAACATTGCAATGCAGTGATGCCATAGTAAACTATGGTTAAACATAATCAACATGGCTCACTATAATCAAATCCACATGGTCACCAAAGGTCAGCCATGGATATAGTCAACCATAATAAACCCCAATCAACCATAGTCAACCATGGTCATGGTCAACCACAATCAACGATGGTGAAGGACAACTGCGATCAACCGTAATCAACTTTTCCTTTCCAAAGTCAACCAAGGTCTACCAAAGTTAACCATGGTCATGGTCAACCATAGTCAACCATGGTCATTGTGAATTAATGTATTAATACTTTAATTTAATGTATTATTAATATATTACTACTTTAATAATGTATTTATTAATGTATTATTACTTTAATCATGTATTATTAATACATTAATAATTTAATATGTTACATTATACATTAATGTATTAAAT
The DNA here is from genome assembly GCA_010110895.2 of Picea sitchensis. NCBI lineage: Eukaryota > Viridiplantae > Streptophyta > Pinopsida > Pinales > Pinaceae > Picea > Picea sitchensis. The sequence goes on along the minus strand of SNQJ01S0003444.1, from coordinate 125,942 downwards.
GTATTTTTTATGATTACTATAATAATGTATTATTTTATTAGTGTATTGATACTTTAATAATATATTAATTAATACATTGATGTATTTATCATATTTGATATACTATGTATTATATAATGTATGAAAAATGTATTATAATAATAATAATAATAATAATGTATTAATAATATATTTACCATGTTTGATATATTGATTGTATTATATAATGTATGAAAAATGTATTATTATTATTATAATAATAATAATAATAATAATGCATTAATAATATATTTACTATGTTTGATATCTTTATTAATATATTAATGAATTATGTTTTACTTAATTAATTAATATTGTATAAATATATTAATTAATTAATATATTACCTCGGATGGGGTGACACGTAGTGCAATACTGCCACCAGGCATTGCACTGAGTCAAGGTTTAAATGTTGTAGGCCGCTCCCCATCTATTCAGCATTAACAATGGGAGCAAACCATTACAACCGACCTCCGGATGATAGACTTGTCCCTCGCGTGAAAGAGTCGGCAATGAAGGCATTAAGTATGGTCGAGTTAAAGAGAGGCCAGGTGCAGTCGTCCCACAAAAGGATGAAAGCAAAGAGGTTTGAATGTAGTCGGATCATTCTTGCTCTGAAACTCCCCGCCGTCTGTAAGCTCTGGTGTGTTTTTCGTTGTGTCCTGTCAAGTCCAGGTGAGTCTTATACTCAAGCCTCCTCCATTATGCCTAGGGAGAGAGGCAAGCCTCGGCGCGGGTCAGCTTGGTACACCCACGCTACTCAGCGACAGAGGAGGCAGCATATGGAATGAGCACTCTCTCTAACAAATGCTATCCTTCGGCAAAGAGCGAGGGTCGCCCGTCTTGCACTCCATGCTCCCATAATTGAGTCTGCAACGGAGAAAAGAGCTCAGACCCCACCAGTCCTAGATAATTGGCACCACACAGACGTCAAGCGAGAAGAAAATCCTCCAATTGAGCCTGATACTCAAGCTGGAAGCAGTTTGAGGGGAAAGCTTGAAGAGGATTTCTCAACCTGCTACATAGAGGAAATACCATGCCCAGAAGACACCTCGACTGCCCTGGAGCCTCAAGCAAGAGACAAGACAAGGGGCAGGCTCTATGAGGACATCCCAACATGCTATGTCAATGAAGTGCCATACATGGACGAGGTCTCGCAAAGGACCTATGTGGTAATGATGCACCACACCGACATCGCAAACAGGGATAAGGACGAGCCCATTGCAGAAGTGGAAACGAGCACCTCAGGCGAGGCAGGAACAAAAGGAATGCATGCACCACTCCTCCGCGCGGCACACCTAGATCTAGCATTTGAACTCCGAGGACAAATGGTAGGCCAAGAGCACCGAGCCCTCCTCATGGGACAGCGCATGGATTTGCTCCTGGATGCTTATTCCAACGCCCCAGTGAAATGCAAATGTCCAACATGCGTCTAGTCGTTTGTCATTCAGGCTAAAGCAGCGTGCCAGGAGGACGAGGACGACAAATCACCGGGTATCTGAGTTTGTCTATTTTAGTTTGTCTAGTTTTCAATCTTGTTGTTCAGTGTCAAGATGATATATTGCCATCTATCCTGGTTTCCTTCTGGCAGGACAGATGGCGAAACAGTATTTTGGCTTTTTGGCCCCAAACTGTGCTGGTTTCCGATAAAATGGCGGCACATTTGGTGGCAACAGTAACACTATATCTCTCTGTATTTTTGTCAATATAATATAGCAGGTAACACCTCTTTTATTTAAAAAAAAAAATTAATACATTAATTAATTAACATTATATAAATGTATTAATTAATTAATACATTAAATTGTAGTAATGTATTGTTAATGTATTAATATTTTAATAATGTTTTATCAAATAGATTAATGTCAATATATGTCTACATTATAAATGTATGAATAATATATTATTTTATTAATGTATTAAACTTCAATAATATATTTATTAATGCATTTAATGTATTTATTGATTTATTTAATATATTATTAATGTATTACTTTATTAGTGTTTCAATACTTTAGCAATATATTAATTTATAATGTATTAATGTAAAAATTAATTACTACATTATTTCATACACTAATGTAAATTAATACTTTAATTTATATATTAATTAAAACATTATTTCATACATTAATGTAAATTAATACTTTAATTTATATATTAATTAAAACATTAATATATTATTAATGTATCCATTAATCAGTGAATATGTATACTTAATGTATTGATACATTATTTTAATATGTTACATTATATATTAATATTTTAATTTACACATTATAATATTTTAATAATGTGTTACTAAATACATTAAGTTCAATGACTTTGTTTTGAACTTTGTTAGTGTATAATACTTTTGTAATGTATTAATATTTTAGTTATGTATTATTTTATTAGTGTATTAATACTTTTACAATGTATTAATGTATTAATATATTACATTAATATATCATTTATTTAGATACATTGATATAATATATTAATGTATTATATTAATACATTAATTATGTATTAATTCATTATTGATAGACCTCAAAATATGATGGTTGTCAATTAACAATAACCAATTTATAAAAGTGGTTGATATATGTTGTTGATCGGTATCATTAGTTTGAAAAGGTGAAAAATAACGTCGATCGACATATATTAACCTCTTTTATAAAATGGTTATTGCTAATTATATTTACTATCGATCCCCTCTCATTCTCACCACGTCATGGCCATCTTAATGGTTCTTCAATTCCACCCTTCAATCCTTTTTTTCCAGCAGAAAAAATTGCTCAATTATATTTGAAAATATAATGTGTTCTCACATCATAATACAACAGCAGAGAGATATCGCTGACAGGTATCTTTCGCCAGGCAATTGGTCTACGAGCCAAGAGAGCTAGTGAGAGATCAAATCAATGAAAGAGAAGTAAATCGAAAAAACTACTACAGATCTTATGTTCTAAGAAGATTTAGAAATGCTGGAATGTTCCAACAAAGCTCATGGGTCTTCAATCCTAAAAAAAATTGATAGTATATGTGGGTCCTTCATGACCATCCAGCCAATGGTTATAAAAAGTACACCTTCTTTTCTCTGTAATGTTGTCTTTGATAGCAGGTCCGCTTCCCTGTTGTACTCTCGGGATGAGTGTAAGACAGATAGTTTCTTGAAGTGGTGAAATAGTGATCTGATTCTATATTTCCAGGCCAAGAGGATGATGATTTGTAGCTTTCCTTGGTGATTCAACCAATCTATAATAACTCTGAAGTCTCTGATCAAATGAAGGTTTTCGATGTGAAGCCTGGAGGCCAATAGTAGTGATGCCCATGCACCCATTAGTTCTGCCCTCGTGTTGGTGCCTGGGCCGCAGCAGAGAGTCCATCTAAAAATAGAGTTTGTATTAAGTTTTATCAATCCACCTGCACCACACAAAGTTCTATTTTGTCGGGTTGCGTCGTCGAACCATCCCGTCGAAGAATCTTTTGAGAAGAGGGGCTTGACTAATGTCTTTTTTTTTACAATATCAGGATGTATGTCTTTCCAATATTGAAACAAACCAAGTACTTTAAAAGCTACGACACTAAAAGATGGTGGCTTATTTTCAAAAAAAATTAAGTTCCTGGCCAACCAAATATACCAATTGACAAGTGGAGGGAGGAGTTTGTAATATTTTTCAGTGGAAGTCCAATGATCAAGGCAAGTGGAGATGGAGGTCCTGAACCAAGCAGAGTTTATGTGACTGTCCTATAAGATTTTGTCCCAGACACGTCAGGTGAATTAGCACTGAGTGAAAAGATGGTTCACTGTCTCTGCGTCCCTGTAGCAGAGGTGGCATAAATTTGGGCCTATCCAACATTTTTTTTTTTTTGTAGATTATACCAGGTGAGGATTTTGTTTTCGACAGAGAGCCAGGTAAAAAGCTTGATTTTGAGTGGAATTTTCCAATTCCAGATCTGTTTGCACTAGCCTGTGATGTTAATTTTCCAGGTTGTATTTGCCATAGCGGAGTAAAGATTCTTGGCTGAGATATGTCATGTGTTATCTCCTCTGTCTCAAAGCATATGATCCTCCTCATCGTTTAGAAGGATGCCCACGCAAGTCAGCTCGGAGCAGTAAAATTCCCATTCTGTTGTCAGATTTGTGGGGAGTTGTAGCTCAATGTAGGATTTCCAACCTGTTGTCAAGTTCTCGGAAATGCTGAGAAGTCGGGCTTGGAATAGATAGCATGTGTTTTTATTGTTTAGATGGACAATTAAAGGAGGAGAGAGAACAGATGCATTACCCAGGCCGATTATGTGAGCTCTTCCAATTAATATGAAGTGGCCAGAGCCCAGCGTCCAACAGAGCCATCTTGTGATCCATTGCGATGAGTTTGTGAGGTTCCTCCAAGTCCTAGAGGCATTTCTTGTGTGAGAGTCCTATCATGGACTAGTGTAACTTCTAATAACGTTTAACAAAATAAACCTTAAAATGGACGACATGGTTCGTATCTACAAGAAAAGGAAGATGTCAATCCAAAAAGCAAGTGGCATGTGAACGTTGTTGTACGCATTAATTATGGCAAAAGAGAAAATAAATGATAGATGGCAAAATTGAACGTGAACGTTGTTGTACGCATTCATTCTGGCCGAATGGAAACTTTAACAACCATGCAAATTATAAGAAAGAGGGACATGTTAGTTTAGTTGAATTTAATATAATGTTGATCGGTTATCAAATTTGTAAATGGGTAATAAAGGAGAATGAAATGTTTGGTGCCAAATATAAAAGGAGAATGAAATGTTTGGTGCGAATTTAAAAACATATTTTAGTATATTTAAATTTTGTTTAAAAAATAAAAAGGTATAATGGTTTTTTAAATGATAATAAAAAAAAAAATTAATATTTAATGTGAAAAATAAATTAAATTAAGTGGAGGTAGATGCAGCATAGGGGTGTTTTCATAGATCTGAAAGGAAATCAACAATTTTTATTTTTGGTCTTGGAAATGTGACTAACAATTAAGAAAATGCATTGGCCCTTTTTCAAGGACTAATGTTGATGAAAATAGAGGATTCAAACAATTTACAGTGTTGGGGAATTCAACCATGGTAATTTGACATATGTATTATAAGACAGTCCCACGAGATCTATGTTTAAGAAGACTTATACAAAGATCATATGAGTTAATTGAAAGCCAAAGTGACATTGAGTTCTTCCAAGTCCTAAGAGCTCACAATTCTATGGTAGATCAACAAGCTAATGAACTAGTGGCCCTTGGTTTGGCAACAATTAGAGTAAAGTGGGGGATCCTTATATATGTCACCATCCATGAAAGCAAACATAGCAATATCAATCCACCACACATTTATTTCTATGAAATTGAGCCAAGTGCGCAAATGGCAAGGCACCCAAGAGGAGTCAAGGTGGATCATAACTCCCAAATGAGAGATGATACTCTCATTACAAATTTTGTGGCTATGGATCATTATGAACATTGAAGCAATGGGAAAGGTGTTCAAATGTGGTATTAACTGTTTGTTTGGAAGTAGGGCCCTCGTACTTCTTGCCCTCTTTGTTTATGAAGGGAGAGGATAACATTGGACCACCAAATCAGACTTGCATGTACATGACTAGAGACCACATTTGGGAGTTTCGAGCCAATACCAAAGTGTGTGGAGCTCACTAGGTGGAAGGATGTTGAGTTGTAGTTGCAATCTTGATCTATGTACGCGGTGCAAGATAATAGAATTAAGGATGGGTCTTAAGAGAAATTCTTAATAGATAACTAAGGCATAGGATGTCAATTGGGTTTAGCTCGTGTGGTTGTGGGATGGAGTGTTAGTCTCCCCACCCAGGTTCTATCCCTGTTAATGACATGTTGAGCTCATTATGACTAAATTGTTGAAACAAATTCGAGCATGTTGTCGATCTAGCATTATCCAATGAAGAATCTAGGGTTTACCCTGGGTACCATCCTTTAATTGAGGGGAAGTACCTGAAGGTTTTCCCCGGGAATTGTTACCTGGAAAAAAAAACTAAGGCAGAAGATGCTCTCGCTCTAATGGTTTGGAAGTGGGATGGGTGGCATGAGGATTGGGAATACAAAGTGACCATAGAGGCCCAATGAAATAATAGGCATATCATTGGCACATCTCTACAATTTGAAGGGAACAAAGAAAAATAGAAGGTCTTTGAGCCATTCATGGAGAATCATGTAGAAGCAATGAAGTTCTGGAATCTAGGATAGAGGCACTAGATGGAGTGGTTTTACATCTATTGGATGCAAAGAAAACGATTGAGAGATTCAGGTAGTCCGGGACATTATAACACAATCAACATATTGGTACAATTCGAAATGAGTTTCATAAATGCATGGAGGAAACAACAATGCAACAAAAATAACTTGGGAGACGTTATGGAACTCAACATGGTTAAACAATTTGCCTCTTCTCANGGTGGATCATAACTCCCAAATGAGAGATGATACTCTCATTACAAATTTTGTGGCTATGGATCATTATGAACATTGAAGCAATGGGAAAGGTGTTCAAATGTGGTATTAACTGTTTGTTTGGAAGTAGGGCCCTCGTACTTCTTGCCCTCTTTGTTTATGAAGGGAGAGGATAACATTGGACCACCAAATCAGACTTGCATGTACATGACTAGAGACCACATTTGGGAGTTTCGAGCCAATACCAAAGTGTGTGGAGCTCACTAGGTGGAAGGATGTTGAGTTGTAGTTGCAATCTTGATCTATGTACGCGGTGCAAGATAATAGAATTAAGGATGGGTCTTAAGAGAAATTCTTAATAGATAACTAAGGCATAGGATGTCAATTGGGTTTAGCTCGTGTGGTTGTGGGATGGAGTGTTAGTCTCCCCACCCAGGTTCTATCCCTGTTAATGACATGTTGAGCTCATTATGACTAAATTGTTGAAACAAATTCGAGCATGTTGTCGATCTAGCATTATCCAATGAAGAATCTAGGGTTTACCCTGGGTACCATCCTTTAATTGAGGGGAAGTACCTGAAGGTTTTCCCCGGGAATTGTTACCTGGAAAAAAAAACTAAGGCAGAAGATGCTCTCGCTCTAATGGTTTGGAAGTGGGATGGGTGGCATGAGGATTGGGAATACAAAGTGACCATAGAGGCCCAATGAAATAATAGGCATATCATTGGCACATCTCTACAATTTGAAGGGAACAAAGAAAAATAGAAGGTCTTTGAGCCATTCATGGAGAATCATGTAGAAGCAATGAAGTTCTGGAATCTAGGATAGAGGCACTAGATGGAGTGGTTTTACATCTATTGGATGCAAAGAAAACGATTGAGAGATTCAGGTAGTCCGGGACATTATAACACAATCAACATATTGGTACAATTCGAAATGAGTTTCATAAATGCATGGAGGAAACAACAATGCAACAAAAATAACTTGGGAGACGTTATGGAACTCAACATGGTTAAACAATTTGCCTCTTCTCAAGTTGGTGTCAAACTAGAAATCCCAAGCGGGAATGGTGATCCAAATTAGATCATTATACAATTTATCATCTCTTGGTACTTTCTAAGTGAAAAAATTGGAAAAATTGATTTGTATAACCCATTTTAGTAATAAATCCTAATCTGAAAATGTGGAGTGTGGAGAAAAATTCATAAAACTAATGAATAGTAAACACATAAACAACTTCTCTACAAAATGATAGATAAAAAAATTGAATAAATTCTTCTCACTTCCCTTTTGTCTCTTATGATGGACCTTCTCGCATGGGGTCGAATTTGACTAAGCTTTTTCTTTTGGAGAAGAGTCGTCATGAATAGTGTAATGTAAGTAGAAATTTTGTAAAGTATATGAATGGAAATTTTGACAAGTGATGTAGACAAATGTATCCTCTATTTTGGTTTAAGAACTCTATATGGGATCCTCACACTCGTTTGAACAAAGAGTTTGAAGGGGATCTTAGAGTGCAATTCTCTTATGTTAATGTTATTGGTTTTACTTAATATAATTTTTCTCTTTGATACACGGTTTCATTAATTTTGATAATTTTTTTTTTTATATATTTTCATTAACTTTGGTAATAAGAATAAGGTAAATTTATATATATATATATATATTAATTTTGATAATTTCTTCTTTGGTATATATTTTCATTAACTTTTGTAATAAGAATAAGGTAAATTTATATATATATATATATATAATAATACGTATAAAAAATATATGTAAATAATAAAATTTCAAAAAAAATCATAATTTGTATTATATTAATATGGTATGGAATTTATAATTATTAAAGGAACATAAATATTTTGAATATTTTGAATATGGAAAAAAATAATTTTACATAATTTAGTATTTCTTATCAAAGTAAATTAATCTTGTAATAAAATTATTATTATTGATTTTACTTAATATAATTTTTTTCTTTGATACACGGTTTCATTAATTTTGATAATTTTTTCTTTAGTACATATTTTCATTAACTTTGGTAATAAGAATAAGGTA
>SNQJ01S0003444.1:62177-117379 GCA_010110895.2 Picea sitchensis | reverse complement strand
ATGTATATAATAAAATTTCAAAAAAAATTATAATTTGTATTATATTAATATGGTATGGAGTTTATAATTATTAAAGGAACATAAATATTTTGAATAGGGAAAAAAATAATTTTACATAATTTAGTATTTCTTATCAAAATAAGTTAATCTTGTAATAAAATGATTATTTTTCCATATACATATTATGCATGATAATAGTGTCACCGTTATCCAAGTTTTGTGTGTGCAAGTGGATTGATGTTGCAAAGGTATTGATCGACTCAAAATCGATCTAAATTGCCAAAAAATCGATCAAGGTTTTGAATTTGTGAAGTCGAACCTTCTAGAGACATGCAAAGAAACTTTGAAGAAGCAATCCTTGGGAGTTGATATTAATCAAGGTTTCATCAAATTCATCTCGAAAGGGGGTGACCCTGAGCTAATTACCAACTAGTGATTGATCACTCTTTTGAATACTTCATACAAGATCTTAACCAAATCCTTGGCCTTGTGGTTAAATCACATCTTGCCTAAATATGTGCAGTTAAAACATACAAAGAAGCTTTGAACATGCAATCCTTGGGAGTCAATATTAAGCAAGGTTTCATCAAATTCATCATCTTGAAAGGGAGTCACCCCAAGCTAATTACCAACTAGTGATTGATCACCCTTTTGAACACTTCATACACAATCTTAACTAAATCCTTGGCCTTGTGGTTAAATCACATCTTGCCTAAATATGTGCAACCAAAACAAACATAGTTCATATAGAGGCACCTCTTTTTGGACAATATCATGATTTCCATCTAGGAAAGGATGGAAATGATTGGGTTGAATAGTTTTGTATACTTGGAATGCTTAAAGCCCTATGTTTTGCTTCTTTTTCCTCTGGGTTGTGAAAGCATTTCTTGCCATGACCTTGCCTTGTCTTTCTATCAATAGGTGCACATTTGAGGAAGTAATCATGCATTGATCCATTAAATAAGGTTGTCTACATGCCCTAGCCTTGTATGTATTGGTCACATAGGTGTTTGGCTTCTTGATGAGCCAGTAGATAAGCATGGGACTGATTAAAGGGATTCCCCTCCCTTAGCTAGACTCGGGTAAGCCAGTCAGTGGATATTTTGTTGATAACTCTTTCTTAAATATATGTGAGGATCGACCTTCTTAAGATAAGACTATGGAATGTCTAGACACATTTTGTTCAGTCTCCAACTCCAACGTTTTTTGGAAAAACCACATGTTATAGGGAAAGTCAACACTTGACCCCAAAATGGTTGCCCAACCAAAATTGGGCTTAGATACAACCCAGATATGCATTTAAAGTCTTWCATGTTATGYTTTCCTTCCATGCCTCATCGAAAGAGCTTTGGGAGGTTGTTGTGTAGAAGATGGAAAATGAAATTGAGAAATAGATTTCCAAACCCTTGGTCATGGCAACGAAATCCCAAAATTGCATCAAGATTTTAATGGCCACACATGTTTACAATTCCTCCTATCGAGTCCCCTCATGGTTAGCTTACCATCACTTGGAAAAATTCTTTTTGGAACTTCATGTAGGCCAATGCCAACTAAGGTAAAAGGTTTTCACAAAGTCAATTGGGAGTTGTGGGGCACAACTTGGGACCAAGAAAACCCAAGCACAATTAAAACAAGAACTCAAATGTGAATCATTTATTCCAAATGGCTTGTGTAGATCATCTTAAAAAAATAAAACTTAAAAGGTGCTACTACCACACAAAATTAGTCAAGGATTTCCATGATTACTAGTTGGGGCTTGACCCTAAATGATCATGATGAGTACCCAACTAATGTGAGTATTATGGTTAATCCCAACTTTTTTTATACATCTATGTTTTATGCATTATCTCTGAGCACTTTAATATAAGCTAATACATTTTTTTTTAAAGAGATTATGGTCAATACACATATTACCCAACCTTTTTTATTAAAAATGTTCCTCATACTCAAAGAAAAAATAAAACAAAATAAATTAATACTATATCAATGATAATAATACTTATCGAACATAGGTACTAATAGTAAACTAATAATAATATCAAATATATATTATTAATATTAAATATATTTGCATGATAAGTTGCAAAATAAAATATATATTATTCATATTAAATATAATAGTAAACTAATAATAATATCAAATATATATTATTAATATTAAATATATTTGCATGATAAGTTGCAAAATAAAATATATATTATTAATATTAAATATATTTGCATGATAAGTTGCAAAATTAAAGTGAAAAAAAAAATACATTAATAGTAAATCAATGATAAACACATCGTCATAATATCTATATAAAATAAATAATAATAATAAAATATGAATAATCCTTGGATGGGGTGCCACGCGGAGAAGGAAGGACACGTGGTTCAGAGCCGAGTGGTGCCATAAATGTTGGCCACCAGCTCTCATCTCCTCGCCATTTATGATGGGATTAAACCCAGGCAGCCCTCACCAAATGACGAGGCCTTTCATTCGCGCGAGGAGGATGGTCGATCATAGCATTAAGACCACAGCCTTAATGGCCATAGATATCATATTCATCCTTATCAACAGCCTTGGAGGCTTTGTGATGCATTAGAAGGTTGCAGAGCCGAAGGATGAACCTTCGAGGTGCAGGAATAGAGACACCCTTTCAGCGGGTATTCCGACAATAGCTTTGTTTTTAAGAATTCCAAGAGCAAGGGGGCGGCCTCGTAGAGGCGTGGGTTGGTATGCGACCGACTCACATAGGAAGAGGCAGAAGAAATTTGAAAGAGCATTGGCTCTAGTTAGCAGGAGGAGACCCAGGAAGTCCAGACGAATTGGAACGCCTCCCATGGCGTATGTCGAGGAGATTACTCCGAATGAATCTATCCATAATTACTCAAAGAATCTCCTCTTCACGGTCACGGACAATTGGGCTCCCCCCGCTTATTTCGGAAAGGATTCCATAACCCCTACTCCAAGAGCAGCACACGATCCCAGGGACACTCCAGCTGAGGAATTTACACCTTGCTTTGTGGAGGAAGAGATACAGGAAGGCATAGAAGGAAATATCCATATCACAACCGGCAAACCTCCTGAGGAAATGGCGTGGCAGAATAGGCAGGGAGAGCACTAGGATGAGGCCAACGCACGGACGAAAGCTCCCCTCTCCTCCACTCCACAAGACTTGCAGGACCAGCCACCATTTCTTCACCCAGAGCACCTGGAATTAATCTTCGATGTACGCAGCATGGTGGACGACCAAATTTTCAGGGCCATCTGCATCAACCAACGCCTGGATATGATTTACGTCGCCTACTCCAGCACTACCCCAAGACACCAATGCCCCACTTGCGCACAGGTCTACGCAATTCCAGTCAGACGCGGCAAGAATGAAGATGATTATGAGGACATCGGTTAAAAGGTTTTCTTGCATGCTCATAGTTAGAAACTTTTTTCTTTTGTTGCAAACCAAAGTTGTAGCTCAGTTAGCTTATAGCAATGATAGCGGTAGCGTAGTGAAGAACAAACTAATACTAAAGTTGGCCATGCGTCCTGATTTCCTTCGAACAGGATGGCAGCCTGAAATTTTGAGTTTGGAAAGTGGCATGAAATGGCTAGCTGTCTCGATTTCCTTTCCAGGCGGGACAATTGGCACTTCAACAGAACTCTGTAATTTTGCAATGTTAATATAACATGACCTGCCTTTTTTTACTTAAAAAAAATAAAAATAAAATATCAATAATATCAAATATATCTTATTAAAAATAAATATACTTTACATAATAAATGGAAAAAATAAAAAAATAAAAATAAAAAAAAAAGTGAGAGAATATATAATTTATATTTAAATGGAAATTTAAAAGTTCGATCTCGTGAGTGAATCTTAAGTCACCATGGATGTCAAATGAGTGGCATAATTTGCAAGTATAAGCATCAACTACATTATCAAGTGGCATGTCATAGAAGTGTTAGGTATGTATATTATTTTTTGGGAAAGAAAATATATAAAAGGGAAATTATTTGTTTTTAATTAACATGGAAGTGGTCAAAATTTAATAGGATGACAAGTATTCATGGATTGGGTAGCAGTGTTGTTGATTATGTAATATCAAATATTCATGTATATAATTAAATAATAAACTTTGATATTTTAAAGGACCACGAATCTGACTTTGATCATAGATCTTTCATCATATCTTTAAACTTTACCATGCACAAAAGCTCAAATGAAGAGCACTCTGATAACCAAAGGCACTTACTTTTTGACAAACAAAAAGTCGATATTTTCTTGAAAGTCTTAAGTAATGTTTTGAATCTCATAACTTATCAAAACAATATTGAAGTTGACTATCATAATTTTACAACAATCCTCTCTACTTCCATTAACAAATTCTCTTTTGAGGTGCTATGTGAAAAAAAAACAATACAAGTAACCCTTGTTTCGATAATGAATGTAAAATTGTTAGAAAATCCATTAGGGATGCTTCCAACGCGTCATTAAAATATGATAAGATAAATAGTTACAAACCTTAATTAACAAGGGGAAAAAGACTATATAAATAGAAAGCAAGGGAAGCTTTTGCACCTATTTAAGATAGATCCTAAGAAATTTTGGAGGCAAATTCTAACTCGTAAAATTAAAGAAAATAATAGGATTCCCTTGAAGGATTGGAATTTCTACCTTAAAAATCTTTACAAATTCCCTAATGTCATGGACAACATTCCAAATAGTTCGACACATGATAAAGTGTTTTCTATAGAAGACATCAAGTTTGAGGTTAAGTAACTTTCAAAAGGAAAAGCTAAGGAGATCGAAGGTTACCAAGCTAAAATATTAAAAATTGGAGGATCTATCCTCATTCTCACATGCATAAGCTCTTCAATTAGCTATCAAAACCTTGGACTCAAAACCTCATTGTACCTATTTTTATACCTGCCGATAGGCATGGTATATAGCTTTGAGTTAGGCTTGACTTTCTATTAATTCATGGTTGACCATAAAATATACACCCCTTTATCCAAAGTTTTAAAAAACAATTATTTATTTTAAATTTTAAATCTCATTTATGTGATATCTTATTGGACAAAAACTTTGGAGTCTCATTGCTGCCTTCACTTCCCCCAATGTTATTGTAATAAATATTTCTTGTTTTTTTATATATATTGTCAAAAGTTGGGGGGCCATCTTGTTAAATAAATAACCTTTTTTTTTTTGGCATGGATATGCATTTTTTATTTTTTTGGTTGTTCTCATTTAATGGGTACCTTTTTCCTAGGCACATTTAAATAAAATAAAATAATGTTTTGTAGGTAGGATTCAAATGGATGAAAATTGTACTTTTTCTTTCACAATTATTTGAGTGTTAAAGTTAAAATAAAATAATATAATATTTTGTACAATTCAAAGTTGATGGCATTTGTATATATTTTTTCACAATTTTTTTAAGGGTTAAACTTAAATATAAGTTTTATTTTTATATTACAAATTTTGAGTGTTAATCTTAAATATAAGTTTGAGCGTTTTTGTAATGTATAATCTAAATGTTTTATGAAATTGGGTTTTTTTTAGATCATTCAAAATAATGTGAAGGGATATTGGTTATTATACTTGTCGCTTGGGGTGGTATATAGTATTGGATATGTTATTGATCGTTTATTAGCTAGGGTTTGACCAAAATAATTTTGAGCATTTTTAAAGGTATAACATTACAATTTGATTTTTTTAATTATTTTAAAATATTTTTCTAAATTGTGATTTGTTGTTCAAATGCATCTCTTATTGTCACGGTTGCGTAAGGATCTTCAACGACTACGGAAGGATCTTCAACGTCATTTAATGAGATGACACTTGCCTGCCATATTCAACAAATGAATTTGTTATTCATCTCGATGCATGTGGTGGATTCAATACAACTATTGTTTTATTTTATTATACCTACATAGCGGCAGGTATACGCTGCCATGTAGCCTTGTTATAAGTGGGGATAAAAGCAATCCCTCTAATTGTGGAACCATTATGATTAGCGTCATTTTAACTAAGCTATATAGAATTATTTTGGAAAAGAAGATCAATACATGACTAGAAAGCAATGGAAAATGAGCTAAATGCCAAGATGGGTTTAGAGGCTACCATTCAACTGTGGACCAACTTGTTACATTTAGGACCATTGTAGAGGAGTGTCGTAATGATAAAACCAATCTCATTTGTTGTTTCGTTGATTTTAGAAAATATTTTGACACTGTGCTCAAGTCTAACCACTGGAATAAGTTAGAAGAGCTTAAAGTCTCTTTCGAGTTAAGACTAGTTGTTGCAGTAAGGCTATATGAGAAATCTATTGCCAAGTTTAAGAACATTGAGGGTTGGTTGGAAGAAATTCACTGTAATATAGGAGTCAAGCAAGGTTGTCCCCTATCCCCTACCCTTTTCGGTATCTATATTGATAAGTTAGAAGATTGTTTGGAGGATGCAAGTTGTGTTGGCCCGACTCTCGCTAGTATAGTCATCATCCTTCTTCTTTATGTTGATGATATCGTTCTTATGACGAAGTGTCCCTATGACCTAGGTAAGCAACTTATAATCCTCAAGGACTTTTGCTCTAGTATGGGCATGACTGTGAACACTGAAAAAACAAAGGTTATGACAATTAAATCCAAAATGATCACCTACGATACTTTTGTATATGACAACAATAGATTGGAGGAAGTGTCGTCATACAAATATCTTGGAATCGACGGTCATCACAAGCTCAATTGGAATCGATATCAGTGGACCTTTAGCTTTGGGATAAATAAAAAAAACTCCTCTTTCACACTCTCATCACTCTGGTTATATTATATGGATGTGAAATTTGGGGTTGCAGTATCTCTAGAGAATCCTGGAGAAAGATAGAACAGATCCTAACGAATTTTATAACTTATAATCTCAAAATTAAGGGCAATACACCTTATCATGTCCTCCTCATAGAAGCAAGCATTTTTCCCCATTGGGAGCATTGCTATGATTAGATAACTAACTTACAAGAACAAGATAAACAACATGGATGACAAGAGGCTCTCCAAAATTGCTTCAAACTCTAGCCAAAAGCACTAGTGGCGCAAGAGGGGATGACATAAAGATGCCAAATCTTGGCTAAATCATTAGAGAATACAAGAAGAAGTCATCATGCATAATACCAATAATATTACAAATATGATCACTTATAAATTTAAGCAGAATATGTGGTGTGATAAAGAGTTAGAGGATAAAATGAAATTAAGATATTACAAGGAGGTGGTCAACCCTAATTTAGAATATCAAAAGTACCTCTCAGTTTTGACAAGTGCAAAGAAAAAAATCAACATTGCTAAGATAAGAACAAACTCTCACGAGCTACATAGTGAAACTAGGTGTTGAACAAACTCTCATTGTCCTGTAAGATTTTATCCCAGACAGCTCGGGTGAATTGGCACTGAGTGGAAAGATGGTCGACTGTCTCCGCGTCCCTGTAGCAGAGGTGGCATAAATTTAGGCCTGTCCAATTTTATTTTATTTTTGTAGATTATCCCAGGTGGGGATTTTGTTTTTGGTAGAGAGCCAGGTAAAAAGCTTGAATTTGAGTGGAATTTTCCAATTCCAGATCTGTTTGCGTTAGCTTGTGATGTTAATTTGCCAGGTTGTATTTGCCATAGCAGAGTAAAGATTCTTGACTGAGATATGTCTTGTGTTGTCTCCTCCATCCCAAAGCATATGATCCTCCACATCGTTTCGAAGGATGCCCATGCGAGTCAGCTCGGAGCAGTAAAATTTCCATTCCATTGTCAAATTTGTGGGGAGTTCTAGCTCAATGCAGGATTTCCAGCCTGCTGTCATGTTCCCGAAAACGCTGGAAAGTCGGGCTTAGAATAGATAGCATGTGTTTTTATTGTTTAGATGAACAATTAAAGGAGGAGAGAGAACAGATGCATTACCCAGACCAATTATGCGATCTCTTCCAATTAATATGGAGTAACCAAAGCCCAGCTTCCAACAGAGCCATCTTGTGATCCATTTCGATGAGTTTGTGAGGTTCCTCCAAGTCCTAGAGTCCTAGAGGCATTTCTTGTGTGAGAGTCCTATCATGGACTAGTGTAACTTCTAATAACTTTTAACAAAATAAACCTTAAAATGGACGACATGGTTCGTATCTACAAGAAAAGGCGGCCTATCGTATGAATGAATGTTAAGGTCGAAGATGTCAGTCCAAAAAGCAAGTGAAAGGTGAACGTTGTTGTACGCATTAATTATGGCAAAAGAGAAAATGAATGATAGATGGCAAAATTGAACGTGAACGTTGTTGTACGCATTCATTCTCGCCGAATGGAAACTTTAACAACCTTGCAAATTATAAGAAAGAGGGACATGTTAGCTTAGTTGAATTTAATATAATGTTGATCGGTTATCAAATTTGTAAATGGGCAATGAAGAAATATAAGAGGAGAATGAAATGTTTGGTGCCAAATATAAATGGAGAATGAAATGTTTGGTGCGAATTTAAAAACAATATTTTAGTATATTTAAATTTTGTTTAAAAAATAAATTGAAATAAAAAATAAAATGGTATAAAACTAAATTTGATGTGTTTTTAAATGATAATAATTTATTTTTTTTAATATTTAATGTGAAAAATAAATTAAATTAAGTGGAGGTAGATGTAGTAGAGGGGTGTTTTCATAGATCTGAGAGGAAATCAACAATTTTCATTTTTGGTCTTGGAAATGTGACTAACAATAAAGAAAATGCATTGGCCCTTTTTCAAGGACTAATGTTGATGAAAATAGAGGATTCAAACAATTTACAGTGTTGGGGAATTCAACCATGGTAATTTGACATATGTACTATAAGACAGTCCCACGGGATCTATGTTTAAGAAGACTTATACAAAGATCATATGAGTTAATTGAAAGCCAAAGTGACATTGAGTTCTTCCAAGTCCTAAGAGCTCACAATTCTATGGTAGATCAACAAGTTAATGAACTAGTGGCCCTTGGTTTGGCAACAATTAGAGTAAAGTGGGGGATCTTTATATATGTCACCATCCATGAAAGCAAACATAGCAATATCAATCCACCACACATTTATTTCTATGAAATTGAGCCAAGTGCGCAAATGGCAAGGCACCCAAGAGAAGTTAGGGTGGATCATAACTCCCAAATGAGAGATGATACTCTCATTACAAATTTTGTGGCTATGGATCATTATGAACATTGAAGCAATGGGAAAGGTGTTCAAATGTGGTATTAACTGTTTGTTTGGAAGTAGGGCCCTCGTACTTCTTGCCCTCTTTGTTTATGAAGGGAGAGGATAACATTGGACCACCAAATCAGACTTGCATGTACATGACTAGAGACCACATTTGGGAGTTTCGAGCCAATACCAAAGTGTGTGGAGCTCACTAGGTGGAAGGATGTTGAGTTGTAGTTGCAATCTTGATCTATGTACGCGGTGCAAGATAATAGAATTAAGGATGGGTCTTAAGAGAAATTCTTAATAGATAACTAAGGCATAGGATGTCAATTGGGTTTAGCTCGTGTGGTTGTGGGATGGAGTGTTAGTCTCCCCACCCAGGTTCTATCCCTGTTAATGACATGTTGAGCTCATTATGACTAAATTGTTGAAACAAATTCGAGCATGTTGTCGATCTAGCATTATCCAATGAAGAATCTAGGGTTTACCCTGGGTACCATCCTTTAATTGAGGGGAAGTACCTGAAGGTTTTCC
This sequence comes from Picea sitchensis, assembly GCA_010110895.2. Lineage (NCBI taxonomy): Eukaryota > Viridiplantae > Streptophyta > Pinopsida > Pinales > Pinaceae > Picea > Picea sitchensis. The sequence continues at coordinate 107,666 of SNQJ01S0003444.1, read as the reverse complement.
CCGGGAATTGTTACCTGGAAAAAAAAACTAAGGCAGAAGATGCTCTCGCTCTAATGGTTTGGAAGTGGGATGGGTGGCATGAGGATTGGGAATACAAAGTGACCATAGAGGCCCAATGAAATAATAGGCATATCATTGGCACATCTCTACAATTTGAAGGGAACAAAGAAAAATAGAAGGTCTTTGAGCCATTCATGGAGAATCATGTAGAAGCAATGAAGTTCTGGAATCTAGGATAGAGGCACTAGATGGAGTGGTTTTACATCTATTGGATGCAAAGAAAACGATTGAGAGATTCAGGTAGTCCGGGACATTATAACACAATCAACATATTGGTACAATTCGAAATGAGTTTCATAAATGCATGGAGGAAACAACAATGCAACAAAAATAACTTGGGAGACGTTATGGAACTCAACATGGTTAAACAATTTGCCTCTTCTCAGGTTGGTGTCAAACTAGAAATCCCAAGTGGGGATGGTGATCCAGATTAGATCATTATACAATTTGTCATCTCTTGGTACTTTCTAAGTGAAAAATTTTAAAAGATGATTTGTATAACCCATTTTAGTGATAAATCCTAGTTTGAACATATAGAGCCTGGAGAAAAATTCATAAAACTAATGAAAAAAATAGTAAAACACATAAAACAACTTCTCTAAAAAATGATTACAACCATATGATAGATAAGAAATTGAATAAATTCTTCTCACTTCCCTTTTGTCTCTTATGATGGACCTTCTCGCATGGGGTCGAATTTGACTAAACTTTTTCTTTTGGAGAAGAGTCATCACGAATAGTGTAGAAATTTTGTAAAGTATATGAATGGAAATTTTGACCAGTGATGTAGACAAATGTATTCTCTATTTTGGTTTAAGAACTCTATATGGGATCCTCACACTCGTTTGAACAAAGAGTTTGAAGGGTATCTTACAGTGCAATTTTCTTATGTTAATGTTATTGGTTTTACTTAATATAATTTTTCTCTTTGATACACGGTTTCATTAATTTTGATAATTTCTTCTTTGGTACACATTTTCATAAACTTTGTTAATGTTATTGGTTTTACTTAATATAATTTTTCTCTAGCATTACTACGGTTTCATTAATTTTTTTGATAATTTTCTTACCTTTGTTACACATTTTCATTAATTTTGTTAATGAGAGAATAAGGTAAATTTTTAAAAATTATATATATATATATATATATATATATATATATATATATATATATATATATATATATATATGTATAATAGATTATAAAATATATATGAAATAAATAAATAAAAATGTAATTTGTATATATTATATTAATATGGTATGGAGTTTATAATTATTAAAGGAACATAAATATTTTGAATATGGAAAAATAATCTTACACATAGTTGGTATTTCTTGTCAAAATAAGTTAATCTTGTAATAAAATATTATTTGTTCATATACAAAAAAATATATGTAAATAATAAAATTAAAAAAAAAAATCATAATTTGTACTATATTAATATGGTATGGAGTTTATAATTATTAAAGGAACATAAATATTTTGAATATGGAAAAAAATAATCTTACATAATTTAGTATTTCTTGTCAAAATAAGTTAATCTTGTAATAAAATATTATTTGTTCATATACATATTATGCATGATAATAGTGTCATTGTTATCCAAGTTTTGTGTGTGCAAGTGGATTGATGTTGCAGAGGTATTGATTGACTCAAAATCGATCTAAATTGCCAAAAATTCGATCAAGGTTTTGAATTTGTGAAGTCCAACCTTTTAGAGACATGCAAAGAAACTTTGAACAAGCAATCCTTGGGAGTTGATATTAATCAAGGTTTCATCAAATTCATCTCAAAAGGGGGTGACCCTCAGCTAATTACCAACTAGTGATTGATCACCCTTTTGAATACTTCATACAAGATCTTAACCAAATCCTTGGCCTTGTGGTTAAATCACATCTTGCCTAAATATGTGCAGTTAAAACATACAAAGAAGCTTTGAACATGCAATCCTTGGGAGTCGATATTAATCAAGGTTTCATCAAATTCATCACCTCGAAAGGGAGTCACCCCAAGCTAATTACCAACTAGTGATTGATCACCCTTTTGAACACTTCATACACGATCTTAACTAAATCCTTGGCCTTGTGGTTAAATCACATCTTGCCTAAATATGTGCAACCAAAACAAACATAGTTCATATACAGGCACCTCTTTTTGGACAATATCATGATTTCCATCTAGGAAATGATGGAAATGATTGGGTTGAATAGTTTTGTATACTTGGAATGCTTAAAGCCCTAGGTTTTGCTTCTTTTTCCTCTGGGTTGTGAAAGCATTTCTTGCCACGGCCTTGCCTTGTCTTTCCATCAATAGGTGCACATTTGAGGAAGTAATCATGCATTGATCCATTAAATAAGGTTGTCCACATGCCCTAGCCTTGTATGTATTGGTCACATAGGTGCTTGGCTTCTTGATGAGCCAGAAGATAAGCATGGGACTGATTAAAGGGATTCCCCTCCTTTAGACAGACTCGGGTAAGCCAGTCAATGGATATTTTGTTGATAACTCTTTCTTAAATATATGCGAGGATCGACCTTCTTAAGATAAGACTATGGAATGTCTAGACACATTTTATTCAGTCTCCAACTCCAACGTTTTTTGGAAAAACCACATGTTATAGGGAAAGTCAACACTTGACCCCAAAATGGTTGCCCAACCAAAATTGGGCTTAGATACAACCCAGATATGCATTTAAAGTCTTTCATGTTATGCTTTCCTTCCATGCCTCATCGAAAGAGCTTTGGGAGGTTGTTGTGTAGAAGATGGAAAATGAAATTGAGAAATAGATTTCCAAACCCTTGGTCATGGCAACGAAATCCCAAAATTGCATCAAGATTTTAATGGCCACACATGTTTACAATTCCTCCTATCGAGTCCCCTCATGGTTAGCTTACCATCACTTGGAAAAATTCTTTTTGGAACTTCATGTAGGCCAATGCCAACTAAGGTAAAAGGTTTTCACAAAGTCAACTGGGAGTTGTGTTGCACAACTTGGGACCAAGGAAACCCAAGCACAATTAAAACAAGAACTCAAATGTGAATCATTTATTCCAAATGACTTGTGTAGATCATCTTAAAAAATAAAACTTAGAAGGTGCTACTACCACACAAAATTAGTCAAAAATTCCCATGATTACTAGTTGGGGCTTGACCCTAAATGATCATGATGAGTCCCCGCCTAATGTGAGTATTATGGTTAATCCCAACTTTTTTTATACATCTATGTTTTATGCATTATGTATGAGCACTTTAATATAAGCTAATACATTTTTTTTTAAAGAGATTATGGTCAATACACATATTACCCAACCTTTTTTATTAAAAAGGTTCCCCATACTCAAAGAAAAAATAAAACAAAATAAATTAATACTAAATCAATGATAATAATACTTATCGAACATAGGTACTAATAGTAAACTAATAATAATATCAAATATATATTATTAATATTAAATATATTTGCATTATAAGTTGCAAAATAAAAGTGAAAAAAAAAACACATTAATAGTAAATCAATGATAAAAAATCAATGATAAACACATCGCCATAATATCTATATAAAATAAATAATAATAATAAAATATCAATAATCCTCGGATGGGGTGTCACGCGGAGAAGGAAGGACACGCGGATCAGAGTCGGGTGGTGCCATAAATGTTGGCCACCAGCTCCCATCTCCTCGCCATTTATGATGGGATTAAACCCAGACAGCCCTCACCAAATGACGAGGCCTCTCACTCGCACGAGGAGGACAGTCAATTAGCACATTAAGACCACAGCCTCAATGGCCATAGATATCATATTCGTCCTTATCAACAACCTTGGAGGCTTTGTGATGCATTGGAAGGTTGCAGATCCGAAGGATGAACCTTCGAGGTGTAGGAATAGAGACACCCTTTCAGCTGGTATTCCGACAATAGCTTTGTTTTTAAGAATGCCAAGAGCAAGGGGGCGGCCTCGCAGAGGCGCGGCTTGGTATGCGGCCGACTCACGTCGGAAGAGGCAAAAGAAATTTGAAAGAGCATTGGCTCTAACTAAAAGGAGGAGACCCAGGAAGTCCAGACGAATTGGAACGCCTCCCATGGCGTATGTCGAGGAGATTACTCTGGATGAATCTATCCAGAATTACTCAGAGAATCTCCTCTTCACGGTCCCGGACAATTGGGCTCCCCCCGCTTGTTTCGGAAAGGATGACATAACCCCTACTCCAAGAGCAGCACACAGTCCCAGGGACACTCCAGCTGAGGAATTTACACCTTGCTTCATGGAGGAAGAGATACAGGAAGGCATAGAAGGAAACATCCATATCACAACCAGCGAACCTCCTGAGGAAATGGCGTAGCAGAATAGGCAGGGAGAGCACTAGGATGAGGCCAATGCATGGATGAAAGCTCCCCTCTCCTCCACTCCGCAAGACTTGCAGGACCAGCCACCATTTCTTCACTCGGAGCACCTGGAATTAATCTTCGATGTATGCAGCATGGTGGACAACCAAATTTTCAGGGCCATCCGCATCAACCAACGCCTGGATATGATTTACGCCGCCTACTCCAGCACTAACCCAAGACACTAATGCCCCACTTGCGCATAGGTCTATGCAATTCCAGTCAAACGTGGCAAGAATGAAGACGATTATGAGGACACCGGTTAAAAGGTTTTCTTGCATGCTCATAGTTAGAAACTTTTTTCTTTTGTTGCAAAGCATAGCTATAGCTCAATTAGCTTATAACAAGTATAGTGGTAGCGTAGTGAAGAACAGACTAATATTAAAGTTGGCCATGCGTCCTGGTTTCCTTCGGACAGGATGGCAGCCTGAAATTTTGAGTTTGGAAAGTGGCATGGAATGGCCAGCTGTCTCAGTTTCCTTTCCAGGCAGGACAGTTGGCACTTCAACAGAACTCTGTAATTTTGCAATGTTAATATAACAGGACCTGCCTTTTTTTACTTTAAAAAAAATAAAAATAAAATATCAATAATATCAAATATATCTTATTAAAAATAAATATACTTTACATGATAAATGGCTTAAAAAAAAAAAAAAAANGAATATATAATTTATATTTAAATGGAAATTTAAAAGTTCGATCTCGTGAGTGAATCTTAAGCCACCATGGATATCAAATGCGTGGCATAATTTGCAAGTATAAGCATCAACTACATTATCAAGTGGCATGTCATAGAAGTGTTAGGTATGTATATTATTTTTTGGGAAAGAAAATATATAAAAGGGAAATAATTTGTTTTTAATTAACATGGAAGTGGTCAAAATTTAATAGGATGACAAGTATTCATGGATTGGGTAGCAGTGTTGTTGATTATGTAATATCAAATATTCATGTATATAATTAAATAATAAACTTTGATATTTTAAAGGACCACGAATCTGACTTTGATCATAGATCTTTCATCATATCTTTAAACTTTACCATGCACAAAAGCTCAAATGAAGAGCACTCTGATAACCAAAGGCACTTACTTTTTGACAAACAAAAAGTCGATATTTTCTTGAAAGACTTGAGTAATGTTTTGAATCTCATAACTTATCAAAACAATATTGAAGTTGACTATCATAATTTTACAACAATCCTCTCTACTTCCATTAACAAATTCTCTATTGAGGTGCTATGTGAAAAAAAAACAATACAAGTAACCCTTGGTTCGATAATGAATGTAAAATTGTTAGAAAATCCATTAGGGATGCTTCCAATGCGTCATTAAAATATGATAAGATAAATAGTTACAAACCTTAATTAAATTGGAAAAAAGACTATATAAATAGAAAGCAAGGGAAGCTTTTGCACCTATTTAAGATAGATCCTAAGAAATTTTGGAGGCAAATTCTAACTCATAAAATTAAAGAAAATAATAGGATTCCCTTGAAGGATTGGAATTTCTATCTTAAAAATCTTTACAAATTCCCTAATGTCATGGACAACATTCCAAATAGTTCGACACATGATAAAGTGTTTTCTATAGAAGACATCAAGTTTGAGGTTAAGTAACTCTCAAAAGGAAAAGCTAAGGACATCGAAGGTTACCGAGCTAAAATATTAAAAATTGGAGGATCTATCCTCATTCTCACATGCATAAGCTCTTCAATTAGCTATCAAACGAGACTTCCCAAAACCTTGGACTCAAAACCTCATTGTACCTATTTTTATACCTGTCGATAGGCATGGTATATAGCTTTGAGTTAGGCTTGACTTTCTATTAGTTCATGGTTGACCATAAATTATACACCCCTTTATCCAAAGTATTAAGAAATAATTATTTATTTTAAATTTTAAATCTCATTTATGTGATATCTTATTGGTCAAAAACTTTGAAGTCTTATTGGTGCCTTCACTTCCCCCAATGTTATTGTAATAAATATTTCTTGTTTTTTTATATATATTGTCAAAAGTTGGGGGCCCATCTTGTTAAATAAATAACCCTTTCTTTTTTGGCATGGATATGCATTTTTTATTTTTTTGGTTGTTCTCATTTAATGGGTACCTTTTTCCTAGGCACATTTAAATAAAATAAAATAATATTTTGTACGTAGGATTCAAATGGATGAAAATTGTACTTTTTCTTTCACAATTATTTGAGTGTTAAAGTTAAAATAAAATAATATAATATTTTGTACAATTCAAAGTTGATGGCATTTGTATATTTTTTTTCACAATTTTTTTAAGGGTTAAACTTAAATATAAGTTTTATTTTTATATTACAAATTTTGAGTGTTAATCTTAAATATAAGTTTGAGCGTTTTATAATGTATAATCTAAATGTTTTATGAAATTAGGTTTTTTTTAGATCATTCAAAATAATGTGAAGGGATATTGGTTATTATACCTGCCGCTTGGGGTGGTATATAGTATTGGATATGCTATTGATCGTCTATTAGCTGGGGTTTGACCAAAATAATTTTGAGCATTTTTAAAGGTATAACAGTACAATTTGATTATTTTAATTATTTTAAAACATTTTTCTAAATTGTGATTTGTTGTTCAAATGCATCTCTTATTGTCGCGGTTGCGTAAGGATCTTCAATGACTGCGGAAGGATCTTCAACGTCATTTAATGAGATGACGCTTGCCTGCCATATTCATCTCGACACATGCGGTGGATTCAATACAACTATTGTTTTATTTTATTATACCTGCATAGTGACAGGTATACGCTGCCATGCAGCCTTGTTATAAGTGGGGATAAAAGCAATCCCTCTAATTGTGGGACCATTATGATTAGCACCATTTTAACTAAGCTATATAGAATTATTTTGGAAAAGAAGATCAATACATGACTAGAAAGCAATGGAAAATGAGCTAAATGCCAAGATGGGTTTAGAGGCTACCATTCAACTATGGACCAACTTGTTACATTTAGGACCATTGCAGAGGAGTGTCGTAATGATAAAACCAATCTCATTTGTTGTTTCGTTGATTTTAGAAAATATTTTGACACTGTGCTCAAGTCTAACCACTGGAATAAGTTAGAAGAGCTTAAAGTCCCTTTCGAGTTAAGACTAGTTGTTGCAGTAAGGCTATATGAGAAATTTATTGCCAAGTTTAAGAACATTGAGGGTTGGTTGGAAGAACTTCACTGTAATATAGGAGTCAAGCAAGGTTGTCCCCTATTCCCTACCCTTTTCGGTATCTATATTGATAAGTTAGAAGATTGTTTGGAGGATGCAGGCTATGTTGGCCCAACTCTCGCTAGTATAGTCATCATCCTTCTTCTTTATGTTGATGATATCGTTCTTATGACGAAGTGTCCCTATGACCTAGGTAAGCAACTTATAATCCTCAAGGACTTTTGCTCTAGTATGGGCATGACTGTGAACACTGAAAAAACAAAGGTTATGACAATTAAATCCAAAATGATCACCTACGATACTTTTGTATATGACAACAATAGATTGGAGGAAGTGTCGTCATACAAATATCTTGGAATCAACAGTCATCACAAGCTCAATTGGAATCGATATCAGTGGACCTTTAGCTTTGGGATAAAAAAAAAAACTCCTCTTTCACACTCTCGTCACTCTGGTTATATTATATGGATGTGAAATTTGGGGTTGCAGTGTCTCTAGAGAATCCTGGAGAAAGATAGAACAGATCCTAACGAATTTTATAACTTATAATCTCAAAATTAAGGGTAATACACCTTATCATGTCCTCCTCATAGAAGCAAGCATTTTCCCCATTGGGAGCATTGCTATGATTAGATAACTAACTTACAAGAACAAGATAAACAACATGGATGACAAGAGGCTCCCCAAAATTGCTTCAAACTCTAGCCAAAAGCACTAGCGGCGCAAGAGGGGATGACATAAAGATGCCAAATCTTGGCTAAATCATTAGAGAATACAAGAAGAAGCCATCATGCATAATACCAATAATATTACAAATATGATCACTTATAAATTAAGCAGAATATGTGGTGTGATAAAGAGTTAGAGGATAAAATGAAATTAAGATACTACAAGGAGGTGGTCAACCCTAATTTAGAAGATCAAAAGTACCTCTCAGTTTTGACAAGTGCAAAGAAAAAAATCAACGTTGCTAAGATAAGAACAAACTCTCACGAGCTACATAGTGAAACTAGGTGTTGGACAATTCCCAAAACACTGTGGGATGGAAGAATATGCCATCTTTGTGACACTAAGAGGGTTGAAGATGAAAAACAATTCATCTTAGATTGCCTTGCCTATACCCAAATTAGATCCCAATTTAAAAATATTTGTCACGATAGAGACCTTCCTAACCTCCTAAGCCATCAAAACTATAGTGATCTTGGAACACTTCTCTCAATACTTTTTGAGCATAGAAATACAAATTTAAAGAAATTGAACCGATCTCTTACTTTCTTAAGATCTGATAAGCCAATTAGTCTGAGTGAACTTAAATCATCATCATCATCATCATCATTATAAATATAAATATAAAATAAATTTCAATTTTAAAATAATTTGATATTTTATAACATGTTAATATTGTTAATATAATTTGTTTATATATATATATATATATTACAAAATTAAATTATAAAACCTTATAACAAATATACATTTTAAACATAATCAAAATTTAACTTTAAAACGTAAACGTTTTAAAACAATCAATGCACAATATTCGTCTAAAAATCAACAAAATTTATGTATCACTTTCATATGACTCTCAAATTTATATTCTTCAACCTTATAAAATGAACTTAGATATAATAAAAATGCATATCCAAATAACAAAACAAAGTACCTAATGAACATTTATTATATGTATTTTGGTTCATTAAAGAAATAATGAAAATACATCTTTGAACAACGTATCACTTTGGGACTTGGAATTCCATGGCACTTTCTCCCTCATAATTTGGGTAGAACATAAAAAATTTCAAGATTTTATGGATTTTTGTGCATTCAACTTTGATAAGATGAAATTATATTATGTGGACTTTTTACAAATTCTTTCAACTTTCATGTGAAACATGATTGCCTAAATGCTAAGATACCCATTTACAAAGTCATTTAGGAAGTCCAAATAGCATAAGCATGATAGTTACATTTAAAATATGGATTAACATAAAAGACTTTTTACAAATTCTTTCAAACTTTCATGTGGAACATAATTGCCTAAATGATAAAATGCCCAGTTGCAATTAAGTTATTTACAAGTAGTAAAGCATAATACTTACATTTAAAAAGTGAACTTATCTAGTAAAATTCTTATACTTCCATGCTTTTAAAAGCAACTTTGACTCTCATAAGTATATTTGATATTTTTTTTTAATAAATAAAAATAATATGATATCAAAAAGTTACACCTAAGTTATTTAGAAAGTCCAAGTGGCAGAAGCATAATACTTACATTTAAAAACTGAACTTATCTTATAAAATTCTTTCACTTTCATAACTTTTAGTATCATGAGTATGTTTGATATCAATTGTTTTTTAATAAATAAAAATGATAATTAAATATTTTAATTTTTAAAATGATAATTAAATATTTTATTTTTTTTAAATGATAATAAATTATATTTTAATTTAAAAATAAATAAATATCTCATTATCAAAATAATTATAAACCAAAAATTATTAATAATCAATTTGAATATATTTCATATAAATATATCTATAAACTAATTTATATAAATATATTTTTAAACTAATTAAAACTAATTATTAAAAATAATATTGTAAATTGATTTTTTTTCTAATAATAATTTTGAAATGTCATGTCAATAATAAATATTATTGAGTTAAAAAAATATGGATATACAATATGATGTGGATATATCTGGAAGGTTTGAAATAAAAGTATAAATACACGGTGTGTAAAATGATTTTAATTTTTTTTCCAGATGAAAAATCGCTCAAAAATTATATTGATTATAATTTATTTTACATCTTCGTCTAATGTAAATATGACTGATATAAAAAACTGCTATTCTAAATAAACTCTATTATAAAAAAGGCCAACTACCGATCATGACATCCAAAAGTGCCCCTGTGTAAACTGCTGAAAAAATCTACTATTCTCGGCCTTTATCAGAAATAGGGTGAAGTCCCAAATCCCCTTCCAAATGGTGACTAATGTAGTTTTCCAAAAAACAGATTCATGAAATTAGAAAATGTTTATGTGGTTTGTAGGGCCCTTGCTTTCACCATCCCATGAAAAATAGATCAGTTGTCCTTTGGGGGAGTGAAGTGCTCTCTTGGAAAGTATGTATGCCTCCTTATTTGATTCCCTAAAAATATGTTGGAAGTTTAAGCCTTGAAAGACTGCCATTAGTTCTCTAATCCTCATCTTCCACCTTTCGATGTTGATCGCTTGCAAGTTTCCTTTTTTATTCAGCCAGACGACGATAACTTTAGAATCTCCCATGACCTGCATATGGTGTATTTTTAGAAGATTCACCATCCAGAGTGACACCCAAGATCCCATCAATTCAGTCTTTGTGTTAGTTCCATAACTATAGTTAAAAAACCATCTAATATCCAGAGCCCCAATACATTTCAGAATCCCTCCTGCTCTGCATCTTAAGCCCCTACCTCCTCTACCCCGTCAAAAAAGGCCATTGTATAAACTTGGAGTCTGAAGAAGGGTTTTATTCTCAAAACCTTGGATTTATTGTTAGCCAATCTTAAATGAAATGCGCCAAGAATCTTGATGACCACTGTATTTACCGATGGAAGCTTTCCTTCGAAAATTGCCAGATTGCGTTCCTTCCAGATGAACCAAGACATTATTAACGAGAGAGCCTTGGGTGTTGAACTATTCTGGATCCAAACTTCCATACAATATGCCAAGGATGGGCCAATCCAATAGGAAGTTAGCTTTAATTATTGGGTAAGTGATGCCCACACTCTTCTCGTGAAGACGCAATGTATGAACAAATGTGGATTGTCTTTTGAGTTTTTTCTGCATAAAAAACACTGACCTGGCCCTATCCACCCTTTTTTAAGGAGGACTTCCCGAGTGAGCACTCTGTTTTCTGTTGCTAATAGGAAAATAAGAATAATTTTGAGTTGAGTACACCAATTCCAGCAGTCCACTTTCCAGCCTCTCAAAAGCGACCAGGACCTAGTCGATGTGAATGAATCATAAACATTTTTTACAGTGAAAGTTCTGGACCGGTCTTCTCCTGCCCATATCAGTTTGTCTTTGTTATTGGCGGCCAGTAAGATGCCTTCACCATTGAGAGCAGTAGTTTAGTCTGACCATTCTGCAGTTAATGGATCCGCTAGGCCCAAGAGATCGCTAGACCTCCATCGCTTTGTGTGAAAGGAGTGGTTCTATGCCAAAGTTGCATGCGCGAGGTGGGTAATTTGAATATTTGAAAGGAGTAACCATAAGTCTTTACTTAGAAAAGATCTTGATCCCAGACCAAGAATTACATCACAGCCAATCTTTATGTGAGTGCCACTTCCAGGTATCCACGAAATCCAATTTAGAATGATGGGTATAGTTCGTAATAAACTTGCCCAGATCCTAGAAATCGTACTGACTCTAAGATCGGGTTTTCTTAGCCAGTCGATAAGAGAAGCATTATGAAGATACTTATCTCTTATAACATCATGCCACAATCTTTCCACATTTAGCACTCGCCAGAGAGTAACAGAGTTTAATGACTGGTTGAAAAGGTTTAAATCGTGAATGCCCCAGCCTTTGTTCCTTTTTGGTCTAGACAGTGGCTCCCAGCTCCATAGATGAATCCTTTGTCTGTCCTGGTGGTCATTCCAGAGAAAATCGAAAATCATTTTCCTAATTTTGGATAAGATCGAACATGGTGATGCTTCCAAGGACATCCAATATATTGTTTGACCTTCCAATACGGATTTAACCAAGATGAATCTCCCAGCCAATGTAAGCCACCTGTTGGCCCAAAGATTGATTTTGTGAGAGATTTTGGCCACAATCCAGTCCCACTCGGATGATCGATGGGTCCTAGTCTTCAGGTGGTAGCCCAGGTAACGAAAGCCAGTGTTTAGATCATTGAAGGTAAAGTTAAGGGCAGCTTTGAAGTCGACCAGATCTTGATCTGAGAGGCCCGAGTAATGTGCAGTTGATTTTGAGAGGCTCACTGCTAGGCCAGAGGCTTTACAAAAAAGTGTAAGAAGTTTCTCGATGACTCTCCATTCTGTTAAGCTAGCCTTGGAAAAAATGAGGATTTCGTCTACAAAGAGCATATGTAGGATAAAAGTGTAGCTAGCAATCTTTAAACCTGAGATAGCACCCTTTGCTTGACTTTTTTTTAGTAGTAGGTTGAGGCCCTCCATGATAAGTATGAAGAGAAGCGGGGAGAGTGGGCATCCCTGACGGATTCCCTTTCCGCTTCTGAAAAAGTTGGTAGCCTCCCCATTAATAAGGACAACAAAGGAGGAAGAAGTAATGCAAGACATGATCCAGTTGATTACATGTAATCCCATCCCAATTTTCAGAAGGTTCAATCTGAGAAGGTCCCAATCAATGGAGTCAAATGATTTCTTTAAGTCCAGTTTGAGGACTATTGCTTTTAACTTCTTCTTCTTCTTGATAGTGTGGATGCTTTCGTGTGCCATTCCAATTGCATCTTGAATGCGCCCACCTTCCAGGAAACCCAATTGTTCAAGAGAGAGAGATTTTGACAGAAAAGGCTTGATACGGTTGGCAATGATTTTTGAAATAAGCTTATAACAAAGGTTGCAGAGAGAAATAGGGCGGAAGTCCTCAAAAGTTTTTGGATTACTGAATTTCGGTATAAACATCAGAAAAGTTGAGTTTAGGCCACCAATGATTTTGCCTAAAATTTTGGACTCTTCAACCATCGCTAAGAGATCCTCACCAACAAGATCGAAGAAGTAAATGAAAAATTTTGTTGACCAGTCGTCCGGTCCCGGACTTTTTTCTTTCTTACAATGAAAAAGAACTGATTTCAATTCTGCCATAGTAACTGGATTGTACAGTGTAACCGCTTCCTCTTCACTGACCATCACTAGGAATAGATCTAAGATTTTAAATTGCTCTTCTAAATTAGATAAAGTGGAAGCACTATAAAAATGCTTGTAGTACTGGACTGCTTCTTCTTTGATGCCATGTTGATCCACCACTTTAACACCATCATCCCTGACTATTTCCCAAATATGTTTTTTCACTCTGTTGTGACTAGCTATCTTGTGAAAATATTTTGTGTTCCTATCCCCGCCAGCCAACCAGAGTGCTCTGCTTCGCAATCGCCAGTGCTCTTCCTCGGATCTTAAAAGTTCATTTCTCTCTAATTCCAGACACCTCAGTATATCCTTTGTTCTGATCTCGTTATAGTCATGACTCAAAATATCAGAGTAAGATTTAATTTCATCTTCAATCAAACTCAGTTTTTCTTTATTCTGTGTCTGCAGGGCTTTGTTCCATAATTTCGTAGCTACTTTTAGGCCTTGGAGTTTCCAAATGACTCGTTTTTGTTTGCCACTTTCGGATAGGTAAAGTGGATCTCTCCAAACCTTTTCCATGATGACTGCGTAATCCTTAGAGCATAGCCACTGCTCGTTGAATTTAAAAGGATATACTTTGTTGGCAATTAGATGGTCTAATTGCAAAAGGACAGGAGCATGGTCAGAGACAAAGGGAATCTCGACCCATGACCTGTAATAACCAAATTCAGAGAGAAGTGAATCGGCTACTAGACACTTGTCTAATCTTCTAGAGATGGCTTCATGACCCTGGCGGCCATTTCTCCAAGTGGACAGCAATTTCGTCGGCTTAATGTCAATGAGGTGATTAGTTGAAAAGAGATTACTGAAATAACCATCCACCGTGTCAGTTTGATTTCCCCCCTAGGCCTTTTCTGGTGATAGGAGGAGATTAAAGTCCCCCGCTATAATTAGATTATTTAAATTTAAGATGCTATTGTCATCCAGTGTATTCCAAAAGGGAGTTCGATTGTTACATGGCGCATAGATATTAAGTAAAGTGATGTTCCTCTACAGAGTGAGACTCTTACCTGATAATAGAATACCCCCCACCATAAGAGAAGGAACCAGCTCGAACAGGTATGGGTCCCACACAACCAATAATCCACCAGAAGTGCCCACGGAGCTTACCGAGCAAACATCCCACATTGGATTGATAGAGAGCAAAAAATCCCTTTATTTATGTGTTGAGACTAAAGTTTCTTGGAAGAAGATGATCTTTGGGTGGGTGAGTGCCAAACAAAGTTGAATAGAAGCAGCTTTGAGGGTGCCTCCGATCCCTCGAATATTGAAGGAGAGTAGTAACATTACTTTGCCCTCGCCAGGGCTTTCACTGCTCTAAGTGGCCCAGTATCACTGGAAGAAGGTGTAGACTCAAAGATCTTCACAGTACTCTATATTAGGTTTTTTCAAGCACTTCTCGTCTTGATGGGGGAGATCTCAGCTCCAAGCCCCCTCGACCAAGTATATTCTCTCCCCTGGCTAGTATGTTTGTTCTTTGAGTTTGTAATCCCCGACGACTCCCCTCTATCGATGCACGACCTCCCAATATAAGTGGGTAGAATAATAGCCTGATCACTGATCTTTTTACAAGGAATCAATGAATCTGGTATTGAGTGAATGGTACTCTCGGTCTCCTCTGGTTCTCTTTCACCCACCTCCAATGGAGAAGTCGAACCGTCAAGAAGGGTGGGGCTGTGGGAAGCCACGAAAAAACTCTCCTCGCTCCCTTGGACATTGATGTTGGGTTTACCATCTATAGGCGGAGAAATTATAGTGGTCAAGTGTCGCATCTTCGACCGGTTTGTAGCTAGAAAGACCTCTTCCGAAGATAAAAGTTGTTGCACCGTAGACAGGTCTCTTTGTTGTACTAGAGAGGAAGGTCCCAAAACACAGGAAACAGGGGGAAAGGCCTTACGGAGCATGGTTTGTGGGATAGGCAGACTGTCTACAAAGGAGTGGGGGCGATAGTCAGCAGGCCTTTCCCCTGAAAAAATATCGTCGTCTAAGGCCCCTTCCACACACAACGATCTCAGCTTCAGAGTAACTGGTGGGGAAACTCTCAACAGATTTGTAGTAGATTGAGCAGGCCCACGGCTCACCGGAGTATGATCAGCATGCCCTACTACCCCAGTGAGTTTATTCTCCTTTACAGTACGTTGGGAGTTTAGTAAACCCTCGGCAACCCCTTTTGTAACCGAAGTAGAATGTAACAGCCAGTTAAAGTTGTTGATAGCTTCCTTTTCCCCTTCGGATAAAGAAGAAAAGAGAGATGGACAGTGTTGTAATAACTTACTTGAGAGAGTATTTTTTGTAGCTGAGTGATGGTCAATCGCAGAAGTTGTAAAGTGAGGAGGTACTCCTGAATTAATATCTTCATCCACATAAGCCGACGGGTCTTCCTGGACCATAGTTTCTTCAGACTTCTCCTCAGATACTTTTCTGGGAAATTCCCTTCGAAGATGGCCAGTACAATGACACCATCTACACCTGAAGGGCATGCCATGATAATCTAAACATTGCTTTGTATGCCTCCCTCTCCATACTATGTCCATCATCTCAGTCAAGCCTTCGTGAATATCTATCTCCACCAAAACCCTGCCCACTTTTCTAGCTGGAGACTCCATTGCCACAGTATCCAAAGATATGAAACGACCTAGAGAGTTTCCAACTGCCATCAAGACCCCCTCATTCCAAAAATGTAGAGGTAAAGAAGGTAATAATACCCACAAATGCCTGTGGTGAAAGTAATCGGTGATAGGATCAAAGGCCAACGTCCACCTCTTCAGCATAAGTGAATTGTTCCCTAGAACCCAAAACCTGTCTAGTAAGAGAGACGCATCCTCCGGGGTTCTGTAAATAAAACCTATCCACCCTTTCATGAGGTAATGAATCTCAGGAATGTATCTGAGAAGTGCTTTCCAAGTTTTATGAACCCAAGCAGTGACAGAGCTATCTGCTAGGTAGGAGTAAGAAAGTCTTCCTACCAAACCACAAAGTGCAAGTCTGCACGTCTCTTCAAGTCTGACATCGGCACCTAGAACCATCTTTCTCACTCTCCTGTTTGGTTTCCACGCCCTTTTCAGAAGGTCATTCTGAACACCGATGGTAGGAGGCCTTCTTACCCGGTCGTCCTATTTGTCTTCTAGAACCTCTTTCCTACTGTAATGATAGGTGGCCTTGGGTGGCGGAAAGGATGGGAAGCAAGAGGTCACTGGTGGACCGCCCCGAGTAGAAATAGGGCTAATAAGAGGACTTTCCTGGCGACTACCCGAGGCCAATAACTGTTTATGGTCGACAGAAACAACAGTAGGCTTCAAGGAGTGGTTAAAGGAAAGGAAGGAAGAAGACGCCCCAACCCTGTTAGCCTTACAAAAGAATCCTAACCTATTCCAAACTTCCTCGTCCTGTGGGTCCATCGGATCATTAACGTCCTCGGTAACCACCCCAAATTCATAATAAAGACAAAGACTCAAAAATCCCAGAGTAAAGACAGGCAGGGATCCCAAGTAGACAGTGGAGTTAGGGTAGGGAACCAATCCCACTGTAACAGGAATCGGCTCAGGAGACCAAGAAAATAAAATAACCAGATAACAACACGACAAGAAGGTAATCCAAGGGAACAGGATCTCGAAACGAAGAGAAAGGGGTCGATAGCATTTGTAAAAACCCAAGTAGTGGGGAGCAGCTTCTAGGAAGGACAGTCCAAGATACTGGCCAGAGGAGTCCACTTAAAAGGTGTCTAAAACTTAGGAGAGTTCCATGTATAAGTGAAAGTCGTAGAGGACCTGTAGCAGATAGAGTGTCCTCCCAAAGAGAAGCAAGACAAGGGGGTTGAAGATGGATCTTAAACAAGACTCAACTAACACCTACAAGGAAGTATGTGACAACCCTGCGCTGTCAATGAAACTGCCAAAGGTTCGTCTGTCTTTCTTCCAAAGAAAAAAGGTCTACTAACTCTTATACAGGAAGAGAAAGCCATCAATAAGGGGATAGTGATCACAGAGAAAGAGGGAACCACTAGCGCAGGTAGGAAGACGACTTAATAGCTTGTAGGATGTCAAAGAGACTGTGTGAGGAGGCAGTCGCCATGGAACTTGCATTTTCAGAGCCACCTAATCTAAAATGATTTTAATTTGAGTGGTTGAGAAAATGAATTGTTCATCCAACTTGTGATATGTTTGTTCTCTTTTAGCCTTTTTGTGAGCCATGAAGAATATATTATCATGTTTTGTTTTTTTCATAAATTAATAGTTGTATTAGGGCCTTCTTGAAAAAGTTACAAGTTGTCTATCATGCGTGGCAACAGTGCCCATCTGGGAAACCACTGTTGGCACTTGTCCAAAATATAGAGTGCCACTTGTCCAAACAAAAACATAGTGTGACATGCAAAAACTACAGTGCCACGCAGGGCGATAAGTTGAGAGTAAACTAAACAGAGCGGTAGTCTGTAAACTAAACAGAGTTGGCTATTAAAAACAAGAGCTAAAACCTGAAACAAGAGAACATTAGAAACCTGGACCAAGCCTTGGACCCGCAAAAGCCCGGGTCTTCTTCTTTTTTCCCCTGTCTCAATCTGCAATTGCCTGCCAGAGGTCCTGTAGAAAGGACATTAGAATGCCCACCCTGCTCCATCACTCGACGTCCTTATGCTACAAATCTCAAAGTGCGGACTTGATGTCCTCTTGTCCTCTGGTGAGCTCGCGCAGTGAAGTTGTGATCACTTCCCGATCGACACTTGTTGCGGGTAAATCGAAGTGGGGAGTCAGACGAGGTGGAGGGAAGGGGTGAGGGAGCAGAGGTAGCTTCAAAGTGTTGGTGAGGTGGGGAGAAAGGAGGTGGTGGCCGATGAGAAAGTGTTGGTGAGAGGTGGGGAGAAAAGGAGGTGGTGGTCATGAGGTGGAGAGAGGGGGAGGTGCTGTGAGTCTATGAATTTCGTGCGTGCGTAGCCCATAGAATTCCCCAGGTTTTCAAACCACTCTACCCGATAGCCATAGGGGTTTGAGAGCGATGACAGGTCTTGGGTGACCTCGTGAATTGGCTCTGTGGGAGGGGGATCTATGATGGGAGCCAAGACAGGGAGGGCATCGTTATCAGGTGGAGGGTCAGAATTGTGCACCTCCTTGCCCCTAGCTACGTACCAAGATGCTCCTCTCCTGGATTTACCTCTCAGACAGGGCATGGAGGGGGATATCAGTGGCTTGGGGACGAAAACATAGAGGAGAAGTCGAAGAGTCCGTGAGAGCAATTGAAGAACACTCTAGAGAGGGAGAAGAAGAGGAATTCAGGGTGGTTGGAGAGGGAGAGAGCTGAGAAACGAAGGAGGAAGAATACTCCTGAGCTCGGAAATAGGAGCACCATATCTGGGGAGAGGAAGTGATAGGTGAGGCGACCTGCACGGCGCCATGGGAGTTCTCACGCTGCAAGGATTTCAGATCGTGTGGCAAGCTGGCCACAAGTGTGGTTTGAGGGGTGGCAGCAACTGCAATTATGCCCAAAGGTGATGTGTTGGGGGAGCGAGTTCTATCGGGCGCCAACTGGCTTGTTGTCTGGCCAGGTGGCCTCCCCGTGGCTTTTCCACGCATTGTGCCTGGTAGCACCCCATCCCGGGAATATATTATCATGGTTACATGTAAAAGAAAATCTTAAATACATTATAAATACTTTAATTACATCATAAATCATTAATTTGTGTAAGCATAATATGTTTTAAATTAAAAAATCTAAATGTAATATTTAAATTATGGGGATTGTGATATTGATTACTACTCTTTTTTTTTACTAAAATGGATAGCAGTTGTATTAAAATATAGTTGTAGCTCACTATACAACAAGTTAATACAATTTAATGAGAGAGAATTTGATACCAAATATTCAAAATTTCCAAAAATTGTAAAGAGTCTACATGTACTATGCATTGTTCTTGCATTTTTCTTCACAAAACTAAAAGGCCTACATCTTTAAATTCTAATATACTTGCCTAGCAAAAGTAATGATTGACAATACATAAAAACCTAAAATTTTAATGGAAATCATGCCCATTACATGCTTCTTGCTTGATGTGTGCTTTGCATTCCAAAGTTGCCTCTTCAAATTCCATCCGCCCATGAGTCTATTGGACTATATCTTCCTCCTCGGTCACTGCCCTGAAAGACCAAACTATAAATTTCAGAGGAGAATTCATAGAATGTGAGTTCTTGGTTAATCCTAAGACCAATTGAAATTGCATGTTATGGTTTGTTGTAAGCTTCTCAATTTGTTTGCCTTTGATGGACACCTTTGCTTCCAATTTTGCATTTTCTGACAAGCTGAGATTCTAACTTAGAGGACATTATGTTGTTAATCTATGAGACTACTACCTGAAGATCCTCAAATTGACGCACAACCCTTCTCAGTACTTGGTGAATGTCTACAAATTTGCATGGAACATAATGGCTAGTGTGGCAGTGTCCATTCATGATGAAGAAGGACAAGCTCACTACTACGGAAACACAATGAAGACCACCTAGAATACTAAGAGTAAACATAGTCAATATAATACTAAAATTCCCAAGGCTCAACAAGACCGCAAGACATAACATGGGGAATAAGAACTAGACTTAATAAGCACCACCTAATATACCACCAATAAATAGAGCCAACAACCTCCACATTAAAGGTAGACCCAAATGATTGTAGAACAGATCAAGGCTTGATGAGGGCTCAAAACAAGGCTCAATGAGGTCGTATAACATAATAGAACATACAAAATGAAAAAACATTGCCTCAATCAAACCAAAATAATCCCACCTTTGCTACAAGGAGCCATCTCGTCATCAATTGTGTCCAACTTGAGTGGTTGTGGGTTGAAGTGTTATCCTCACTACCCAAGTTCTACTCTCGTAAGTGACATGTTGAGTTCATAATGAGTATATTGTTTTAATGACCTTGAGCCATGTTGTTGACCTGACCTTGTGCCCTAAAAAATCTAGGGTTTACCTTAGGTACCATCCTTGGAATGAGGGGAAGTGCCCAAGGGTTTTCCCTAGGATATGTTACTTGGAAAAAAAAGGGATCCATCTAATCACCCTTAATTGTGCTTCCTTGACTAGACTTGAAGGCATCAATGTGAAGTACAGGGGGGATGAGAGGAGTTATACGCTGCTTAATGTGAAATATGAGCCTTGCCACTTGTCTATTAATTCCAATTCCATTCCATTCCCAATGTTTAGATAAATTATATTCACAGGAGATAATATGTGATAGGGTCCCCCTTATTTTCACTCAACAAACCTTGGTTAAATAGTGCTCCCATGTTTTTTGGGAGTTTAGTTGATTGTTGAGAGATCGAAGGACTCCAAAAAACTCAACAGAGTCAAAACACTACACAATTCTTTGAATTTTTAAAATCAACCTAGAGAGTTGTGATTTTAGTGAGGAAGCCAAGTCTCTCATTTGGTGAATGATAATTGAAGAGTTTCCGATAACTATGAGTTCCAAATCTGCATTGTTCTCAGAATTGTTAACCCTTAATATAGAACTAAGACTTATGCTTGGCTATTAGAGCTTACTCCTATGCCATAGGCATAGGTCGAATCATATTGTCCCTCGAGGTTGTAAACAACCCCCTTGCACTTGCCACCCCAGATTATTACTTTTAAGTATGAAATTCATAAATTAATTATCTTTATAAAATAATAATAATAAATAAATAAATGATAAGTATTGTGGATATTTATTGTTATTTTTAAGCACGGTATCAAAATGATGATTATTTTAAACATCAACTTGGAGTGGTAGGTGTGGGAGGGGTTATCATAAGCCCTAAAGGAACAACTGAAACATCCTATGCCTAGGGTCTTGGTATTTCTTCAAATAATAGTGCAAAAACCTACTCCTTACTTCAAGGATTTATGATAGGCATCAACTTCAATTCATAAATGGATTCAAAGGTAAGAACTCCACCCCTGATGACTATCTCCTAGCATTATTGATTACTTGGGCAAGGCTAAAAAAAAAAAAAAAGTCTCTTCTATTAAGTTCTATCATGTGTTAAGGGAAAATAATAGCTTGGTTGATGGTCTGGCCAACCATGCCATAGGTCTAAAAATTGGGGACATTGTCGTAAATGGTAAATGCTATAATCACCCTATCTTGTAATCAGTTTTGGTAATCATGGCACATTTTAAACATTTATGGAGTCACATGGTTCATTGTCAGGCAACTTTGGAGAATAGTGAGATGAGTAATGAGACCTGACTTCATCCACCCTCTCGCATGGATTCGTATGCAGGTTCACACATTTTTTAACCAAAAGAACATTAGTTCCCTTGGTCTAGTGAGATAATAGCGCATTGACCCAGGATTCTATAGTGGAGATGGTGGGTTTTAGGCTTGGATATTTGTGAGTTTTGTTTCTCTCTCATGGTATTCCTGACACAATTGACTTAAACTTTTCCATGGTAATCAAGTAAGCCTCTGCCTTGGCACCTTTTTGGTTCTAATAAGAAAATTTAGGAAGTTTTAGTGCTCTGCACTTTCTTTTGTGTTTATGATTATGCTCTTGGAGGGTTTATGCCTTGTATGTTGGAAGATGCCATACCTGGAAATAGGTCCATGTGTCTAGAAGCTAGAGTTGACATTGTTTTTTCTATTTTCTTTTTTTTTAAGTAAAAGTGGGACCTTTCATATTAAAGCGTCATCAAAAAGGGAGCATACATGACACATAGGAGCCAGGTGTCCTGCCTGTGTAGGAAACCAGGACACCTGGCTATCTCACTGTAACATGTCCAAGAAAATATAGAGAGCATAGTGCCACCCTGCCCGTAGGAAACCAGGGGGTATGTTCATGACTAGCAGCAGTTTGATAATGTAGATTCTAAGGCTATTCAGACTAACACCTAGTGGACTACTGTCCTAAGAAAATACAACAACAAACATAAAGAAAAGCATGCAGACTCTAAGACCTGTTAACCAGTGCACTCCTTGTCGTCCTTCGCTTCTTCTGCACGGACTGGTATTGCAAATTGTTGTGCGCAGGTAGGACATTAACGTTTGGGCGTGTCGTTGGAATAAGCCGCATAAAGCATATCTAGGCGCTGGCTTGCGCAGACCGCTCGGAAAATTTGGTCTTCAACCAGACTTCTGACTTCAAATATGAGCTGCAATTGCTCCGGGGGTAGAAGAGGTGGCGAGGGTGGCCTCGGTTGCTGGTCATCTCGTCCCGGGCATTCTGCGTCCTTAGCTGCACCAGTGACCATCCACGGCTCCTCTTCTATGATGCAAGTTTATGCGCAAGGGTCGGAGGGATCTTTGACGCAGGAGTCGGAGGAGTTCCTGCCGCGGGGTGTTGTCCCAGAGCTGAAGAAGCAGGTGGAGGGGTCCCAATTGTCAGGGACAGTAAACATTTTCTGTTCTGAAAAATCCAGTAGGAGCGTAATGCTCAAGTCTTCTTCCACAATTGTGCCAGGAGGTGAACCTGCTGCCGGAGTTGCCTGTCGTCGTCGCTGCCTTGCTAGAGTCACTGCGCGCTTGAATTCTCGGTGGCGTTTCCTTCTAGAGGCGGCTGCATACCAGCCAGCCCCTCTGCGAGGCCGCCCCCTCAATCTCGGCATGATTGGAGCGATGGTTAAAGCCAAGTCGCCGAGAGCTTGATAGCAACCTCGCTGCGCAAGAAGCTGCCAGAACACAATGGAACTCCCGAGAAGGTTAATGGGGGGATAAGCCACTATAAACGCCATTAAATCCATGAGCTTAATGCTCTGGTTGGCCGGACTGAAGGCGCTCGTGCTGAGTTGCATCAGGTTACGGAGGTGGTAGGAGATGATGCTCATATTAACTTGCGGAGTGTGTGGGGAGGACTGATATTAAAGGCCTCCCACATTCCCTCACCTCCTTCTTCGCCACGTCCCCCATCCTCGGCGCGTGTCACCCCATCCGGGGTTGTTTTTTCTATTTTCAATCCTCTCTAGGGTAATTGGAAATTGGAAGAACATACTTGCTATCTTTGGTTTGGGGAAATCACTCTTTTTGGGTGCAAATTTCCTATAGATCTAGAAGTTTTCTACTTCTACACTTTGTATCCTTTGTCTGTGCCTTAAGGGGAACCTTGTTGTTGTTTGTGGGAGTTTGGATAGCACAAGAAATCATGAGAATTTAACTTATGCTCTAAGGGGAGAGATAGATAAGCGCATACTTGGGTTGGAAGTTGACCAACAATTCTTGCTACTGAAAGGGAGGTTGGTTTGTTGTAGACTAATGATGGATTATCTTAGGCTACATGATATGAGAAAGGAATTAATGGCTCATGAGGAGTCTATCCATGGTAACAAAACATCGATTTTATCTACTATAACTAAATTACATGAAATTGACCATCAAGCCACCTCCCAAAATGAAATAGTTATGGGAACTTTGATTTAGCTCAAGGGGTAAATCTTTGTTCCGGAGGTTGAGTTTAATATGCCCAAGAAATTGGAAACCAACTTGATCAAAGGAGAACACTAAGAGGCATCCAATCAGTTTTAAACAATAAACTCCAACTATGAAGGCGAGAAGTAAGAGGAAACGATACACTAGTTGCTAGAGGCAAAGGAAATTATCAAGCTTAACTCAAACCTTGAGAATGTAGCAATGGAGGAAGCAACCAACTGCCGTGTCTTTTGCTAGTTAAATGTGCTGCAAAGTTATTAGGATTTTAGGTCTTTTTTATATAATCTACATTACTAAGGAATATTGGCTTGTCTTACTTTTGGACCTAGATAGATATAGTTATATGCAGGAAATTATAATTTCCATTTTAGTCTTGGTAAAATTTTTGAATCGGACTCTAGATGTATTTTAGTTGCGAGCTATGTTGTAGTTTTTTATTAATATAAAAACCTCTCAGTTATGGTTAAAACACACACACATTGAACATCCACTACTTATCGCATAAAATTATTTTTTTTCTAAGGAAAACCTCGCAAAAAATCCGTACTTCCCCATGATCCATGGATGGTAAATGGGGTAAACCATCGATATTGATTACGGAGCCTAACCCTGAGGATATCAAGAGACTCGAACCCATGACCTCCCCAACTTTAAAGAAGAGATCTCACGTCTAGCTCATAACTACTTGAGCTAACCCTTTTTTTTAACAAGAAGATGGAGAAGAATTTTATTAAAAAAGAGGGGCTTTAAATCTGACAAAAAGATATAGCAATTCAAGTTTTGATTCTAATCTGCCTAAAATTCAAGTTTTGATTCTAATCTGGAGGAGGGCTACTATATCTCCTAACAAAGTCTTTTAATTCTTCCATAGATACAAAATTCCAAAGTGGCCAAGATACAATCTGTAATAGATGCCCAATATCCTTATACAAAAATTATACATTTATCAATATTTGTTTGATACTGCACTATAAGGTACCATCATTCATTTCTTGGGGTTTGTTCGTTGAGGTTGTGCTGGACAGGAGCTGCTAGCGGTGAAGAAGCCTCCTCCAAGTTCCTGGAGCTTGCATCTTGCTGAGGACGGGCCTGAAGTTCCTCGATTTGAAGCCTGAGTGCATTACATTAGTCTTGGAGTTGACGAATTGATTTCTTTTGAACCATTGATTCTTCCAAAACTGTGATGAGATGAGAAGAGAGACCATTATACCAAATTTGTAGAGAAAGGATTGAGTTCCTTGATTCAACCAAATCCTCCTCCAACTACGCCACCTTATGTGTTCAATGGGATTTTCTAGTCGCCATTGTTTGTGGATAACACAATCAAAAGGTTGAGAACTTAGCAAAAGAGCAACAAGAGATTCATGAACATCCACCAGGAGGCCATAATGAGAATTTGGTGTAATTTGAGCCATGTAGTGTATGTAAAGAGATTGACGCACAAGTGTGGTCGCCATCTTGATGTCATCAAAATCAACAATTAAGTTCCCACACAATAGCATCGTCCTTTAACCCACTTCGCCACCTTTTGCAATCATCTTCGTGGATATAGCCGTGGGAGGTACTAAGTGATTCATCTCTCCACACAGAGGAATTTGACGAGATAAGTGACGGAAGGACCATCCCTGGCTCATGGAATTTAATGCAAATTCGTGGGGGGCATGTCAACCATGCGTCTAGGGGGCGATGGTGGTATGACATCCCTCGATGACATGGAATGAAAGGACGAGATCCAATAGGAAAGGTGGGTACCTGAGAGGGGCGGAATCCCCCTTTGATTAATTTCCAACAACTTCCCATTTGTTTCAATTATTTTTAAGCCCCACTTAAGACTTAGGGTCCTTTGGTCTCTTTCCCTAATGAATTGTAAAGTGTATGCAACTGGTCATGGTATCACTGTGATGTGGTGGAGTCCATTTATGAGCAGAGTTCCCTTAGGCTATATGGCAGTGAGATTGGCATGCCTATCAACATCCGTGTTATTCTCTCTCAAGACATGAAAGAATTCAATGGTCTTGAGGGTCTTAATTTCTGATTGAATTCTGATTATGATAGATCGGAGATGAAAATTCTTCGGAAGAGAATTGTTCCTGACATGTGAGATGATAAATTTAGAATCTCCTATCACTATGAGATTCAATATGCCTCTATCTTTTGCTAGAATTAGATCTTGAAGAAGTGCATAAGATTTGACTTGATTGTTAAATAAATGTCCTATGCTCCAAGTGCAAACGAAGTCTAGTTGTCCTCCTAGATTAAATAACACCCCTCCTGCACCTGCCACCCCGTACTTAAACTAACCCTCAAAACTAACACATAAAATTAATTAATTAAATGAACTTTAAAATATATACCCTATTAAACTAATTTCTAAATTATCATTAAATACGTACTTAAACCTAAATAACAACATATTCAATTATATAATAACGACATACTCAATTATATAATAACAACATACTCAATTATATAATTATATAATTACAAACTAATTTCTAAATTATCATTATATACTTACTCAAACCTAAAAAACAACATACTCAATTATATAATGACAAGTCTAACCATGATTCTCAATTTATTGTATACATATCATGATAATATATTTCAAATGAATACATTAAGACAATAAATCTATCACATTTCGTTTATTAGGTTAAGAGAGTGAGTTAGGAATATGAGTGATCTAGTTTTTATGTATTTCAATTAATTTTAGTTTTTATAAGCACGAAAAACTCATTATTAAAAATATAATATTTTATGATTAAGTTTAATATTTTTATTAAATATAATATATTTTTAAAATATAAAGTTTAAATATAAAATTTATTAAAAAATATTGCGAAGGTTATTAAATCATTAAAAAGTTTAATAATTATTTTGAAGGGTTGCAATGATATATAAAAAATTAATAAATCAACAAAATAAAATCATTAAAAAGTTTAGTAATCGAAAAGTTAATAAATCAACAAAATAAAATCATTAAAAAGTTTAGTAATCGAAGGTTATTAAATCAACACAATAAAATCATTAAAAAGTTTAGTAAGTATTTTGGATATTGCAAAGATACAACGTTAAAACAACATATTATACATTTGGTGGATTTCAATTTCAAAACATTCTAACGAACATTTCTTTAAATCAATTAATTTTTTTCTTATTTTATTTATAAAACATATTTATGAGTGGATAATTTTTTTATTTTATTTTTTATAAATTAATATTAAATTTAAATAATAAGTATTGGGAAGACTAGTTATTGTTATTAGTTTTTAATAAGAATGGATAGATTTGTATTAATAAAATGTTGTAGTTGAGTTGAACAATTGTTGAATACATAAAAACTTCGAAAAACATCCAAAGAAGTTTATTTTAATATAAAATATTATCTTTTTTTTTCTAAAACTATGCTTACTACAACTGTAGAATTCCTAAAACCCTAGCTTTAAAGATACTTTAAAGAATATAAAAAAAAAACCGATTTTAATATAAAAGTTTTTTTTTTTTTTTCTAAAACTATGCTTACTACAACTTAGCTTTAAAGATACTTTAAAGAACATAAAAAAACCCGATTTTAATATAAAAGATTATCTTTTTTTTTTCTAAAACTATGCTTACTACAACTGTGGAATTCCTAAAACTCTTCCTAGTATATATTATTACACAAGTCCCTAACAATAAAGATACTTTGGAGAACATTAAAAACCTGATTTATGAGAGTTTAAGAATGGTGTCCACTTGAATTTGGCTTCAAGTGCCTTTGCTTTGTCCATATCTATTATGTTGTACTGTAATGCTACCTAGGACTGTAGTTGATACAATTGAACTGATTGTTAGACTCTGAACTTTGTCTTATGAATTTATCAAGGAGATTACATTTTGCTCAAGAACTGCATTTTCCTGTTTCAAAGCTTGAATTTCGTTCACTTGAATGTTGATTACCTCTAGAATTAGCGTAATTTCTTTGTCCCTCTTATCCTCTTGCTCTTGACTCCTCGCGTCTTCATGGGCCACATTGCTCATGTGCAACAATGACATAGAGTCTTGCAAGTTCATCATCCTCTTCAATTCCCATCATTCACATCCATTACAGTGGCATGATGCCTTGTGTCCTCGCCACATTGTTCTTGTTGCTAGGTTGGATGTGGGCACATTCCTAAAGAATGTCGAAAGGAGAGCATAAAACATAAGAAATACCAGAGTGGGTGATCCAGACTATTTTTGGCACGAAATGAGAGTAGAGATATAATAAAGCAATGTACAGAGATATCTCAGATATACAATAATATAACATAAATGTATCAGAGATGCAACCATAAACACAGAGATACAATAATACACAATTTTCTATTAATGAGCGAAAATGTACAAAAACTGTAAAAATACAGAGTGAAAGACTCGCTAGAATGGTGGCAGCTTATCTCTGAGAAGAGATGTGTCCGCTACTCGCATTCGCAAGAAGATGATTTTACAATGAGGCTCCAAAGGCCTTTTATTATAAAGAAAATCCAAAACCCTAACCCCGGAGGATGAAAAGCCAATAGTTTTGTGGACCTCGTTTTGGGTAGTTTGGTGTATCAACTTCCCAGGGGCGTAACTTTGGCATACGATCTCTGTTTGGGGTGCACGATAGCTCATTAGAAAAGTATTGTCGATGAGATTCATTTTGGGGGCTCAATGAGAGCCTTTGACTATCATTGAGAAGCTCGATCCCAAGAAACCTTCATTTAGGCCCTCAAAATGGCCCCAGAAGTTAAAAACTGCTAAAAATAGTAAATTACCAAAATTGCCAGAAAACTGTTTTGAGCTAGTTGGAAAAGGTGGGTGGCCACCGATATCCACCTGGAACAATCCTCCCTCCTTAGGAAGAAATGGTTTCCATTGTGTTGAGTGCCCAGGGGAGAGGGAAAATCGTTTGTTGAATCTGCATCTTGATGAGTTGTTTGCCTTGTTGGAGAAGTTGTGTTGCTTAGCTTGTTGAAGGTTGTCGCGAACCTATGGCTGGAAGGGTTGGACCTTTTTAACCAGTTTGGCTACATGAGATGCCCGTGTGCAGAAGGAATCTTTACACTTTGCTGCAATCTTGTTGACTTGCTTCTATTGGATAGAAGGTGCTTGGACTGAGGCTGCAATGGTGTTCTTCTGTTCACACTTTGAACAAACTGTGAAGAACCTGAATTTTGTAGTATGAGATACTACCTTGCGGCACTGTTTAGGTGGGACAATAGTTAGAATTACCTCTGGTATCCTGTAGAGATGACCCCCGAGAGTAACAATGACACTATGGGGTCGAGACTCATAAATAGTATGGCGCTTCCACATATATGGTTGACCCAAGAGAACATCACAGACATCTAGGGGGGAAACGTCACATAATACCTCATCCTTGAAGGGTTGGATGTCGTATGACAATCGACACTATTGGCTGACACGAAGATCTCGTCCCTGGCATAGCCACTCGATGTTGTATGGCTACAGGTGTGGTGTTGTCGACAATCCCAACTGTTTGACAACCTCTGTTGAGATGAGGTTCTTCTGGCTTCCGCTATCAACAATAAAATGCAGTGGGGTCCCCTTCACCCACATCTGTGAATGAAAAAGGTGCTCCCCCTCTTTAGAATATATTGGTTCTTCTGGTTGAATTGTTGTGGTCATGGCAATAGCAGTGGGGTTTGTGTCGATGATCTGTCTTCTATCAATATTTTCATAATGAAATTTCGAATTAGGGTTCGACTCCTTGTCTTTTATCTCGGCCACCAATGACTTTTTTGAGCGACATTCATTGGTGTTGTGCCAGGGGATTTTGTGAAAATCACACCATTTTCCAGTGTCCTTCTTCGTCTTTCCGTGACCCTTCTTTTCCTGTGGCTTGGACAGGTTTTTAGGATGTTGTTTGTTAGGGCCATCTTTATCATACTTTGGTTGTTACAGATTTGCAGACCCGAACTCCTGTTTGTTTCGGTGCTTAAACTTCTGCTTGATTTTAACAACATATCAATAAGCATAACCGAGTGATGAGATGTCCAAAAAATCCATTTCAATTTGGATGTATCTATCTAGAGCTCCACGGTATTTCAGAACCAAATGTCATTCAGATTCTTTGATACCTAGCTTGGTGCGCAAGGTATGGAAGGTATTGGTGAACTTCGAAAATGCTTGGCCCCTTTCTTGCCACAGTGTGGTCCATCTCATGTACTAGTCCTCATAGTTGCCAACAAGGTAATACTGTTCCTTTACCGCATACACAAAAAAATACCAAGTGGGTTCGGCCCCATATATTCCAGACTCCTCTATGGAACTTTGCTTTCAGTAAGTTTCCCACCAATGTTTGACATGGGGGAGAGCCTTAAGGAGTGCGAAGGTGATCTTTTCCCTGTAGGAGAAATTATAAACAAAGAAATAACCTTCTAGCAGATTTAACCATTTTTCTAAGGCATCCACATCTATCTGTCCTTCAAATATGGGA
Organism: Picea sitchensis; assembly: GCA_010110895.2. Lineage (NCBI taxonomy): Eukaryota > Viridiplantae > Streptophyta > Pinopsida > Pinales > Pinaceae > Picea > Picea sitchensis. The sequence goes on along the minus strand of SNQJ01S0003444.1, from coordinate 77,294 downwards.
ATATCAAAATTAACATGCACCTTGAAAGGCAATGTACTTCCAAAGTGGTTGCTTGATGAAGACACGCCTATTGTTATCGACAGACGTTGAAGGATGTGGGCAAAATTCTCCATAATTTCGTCCCTCTGTCACGTGAGAGCTTGCTCAAGCAACATATTAATAGAATCATATGCTCTGTCGTTTTTCTTTTCTTCCGCCATGGAGGGTTTCTTGGACGTGCGAGAGAGATTGTCTTCAAGAGAGACAAGCTCGAGACCCAACTTGCTATACTTGGACCTAGTAAGGGACATGCACTAAAAAATGATCAAGAGCAGTTTGCTCTGATACCATTGATCCAGATTATTTTCGGCATGAAATGAGAGCGAAGATATAATAAAGCAATGTACAGAGATATCTCAGATATCCAATAATATAACATAAATGTATTAGAGATGCAACCATAAACACAGAGATACAATAATACACAATTTTCTATTAATGAGTGAAAATGTACAAAGACTGTAAAAATACAGAGTGAAAGACTCACTAGAATGGTGACAGCTTATCTCTGAGAATAGATGTGTCCGCTACTCACATTCACAAGAAGATGATTTTACAATGAGGCTCCAAAGGTCCTTTTATCATAAATAAAATCCAAAACCCTAATCTCGAAAGATGAAAAGCCAACAGTTTTGTGGACCCTGTTTTGGGTAGTTTGGTGTATCAACTTCCCAGGGACGTAACTTTGGAATACGATCTTCATTTGGGGCGCATGATAGCTCGTTGGAAATGTATCGTCGAGGAAATTCATTATTGGGGCTCAATGAGAGCATTTGGCTGACATTGAGAAGCTCGGTCCCGAAAAACCTTCATTTAGGCCCTCAAAATGACCCCGTAAGTTAAAAAGTACTAAAAATAGTAAATTACCAAAATTGCCAAAAAACTGTTTTGAGCTAGTTGGAAAAGGTGGGTGGCCACCGATATCCACCTGGATCAATGGGTGAAGGGAGACCTTGAACCAGAGCGCAGTCTTGAATCACCTCAATGACTGAGCCAACCACTCCACAAATTGCCAAATGTCGCGCAAGATAATTCGCTTCCCATTTGGGAGGGCCTGCTCTCTATTAATTCTATCACCTAAACTAGGGGGGTCGACCCCAAATGCCATAGAACCCAAGATTTGGAAGTGAGGGAGATATATCCCACCTTCATCATTCATCAATTATGAGGGGGGAGGAGATTTCATAAATCCACTCATGCTCCAAATGAACGACAAACCAGGGAAGGCTGAGAGAGAGATTAATCTAGCCGTCGTTCAATCCAATGCCATGGAGAGATGACGTGTGGTCATGATGTGATGTTTGAAAAGGTTCAAAATAGTATAAGTTGGAAGGGGAATACTCCCCCAACAAATTTAGAATTTAAAACATGAATGCTAAGATAAGAAACAAATGTTATAAGATGAATCGTTGGCTCAAGTGGCCATCCTGTAGCAAGGTGAGTCGTTGGCTCAAGTGGCCATCATGTAGCAAGGTAAGTCATTAGCTCAAATGACCATCTCTTAAGACGTGAAAACATTGTTGATCTCAAATTCTATAAACATAACTTTGTTTTAAAATACCTTAATCCCAAACTTATTTCACTAAAAAAAAATCTATTTTGATGATAAAATATAATCTTATAATTTGAGCAAGTTACGTATGAGGCCCTCCAAGGACAAGAAATAACTCCTTTTCCATGCTTGAAGGACCAAAAAAACATGAGCGTGCATTTATAAGTATTCCGCGATCATACGCACATGACCACTACACTACAAATCTTTCCTTCTCCACGACTAACTATGACCACTTCATTTAAAATGTCTTTATTTCGAGCACGATTAAATGATTTAATAGCAAAGAGTGAGTAAGGAACAAAAAGAGACGCCTACTAAAATTTTAGCTTAAAGTCAAGGTCATCCTCAAGATTCCTATGGGCCTACGTGTAAGTGTTAAATTTGAAAAAAGTTAATATTTATTATTAAATTAAAATATCAGATTGGGGTGTTTAATAAAGTATTTATTTTTATTAGATTGTGAGGATAATATGATGTCGTTGTGATTGAGAAGACTATTTGAGACTCAAATTAACAACCTTCATGGATATGTATCTTTAATTAAAAGATTGAATTGAGGTGTTTAATAAAATACCCATTTCATTAAGTTGGAGAACAATATTGTGATGGTGTGACTAAACGAATTGTATAGGAAACAAACTAACAATTTTTTATTATTAATTATAATAAATTTTTAATAAAACTTTAGTTAGTTTATGTTGTTTAACATGGTATTTACTTTAATTGTAATTGTAAAATAATAGGATGTTGTCTTGACTATTAAGATGATTGTTTGGGAATCAAAACAACAATTTTTTTTATTAATGGTTTGGATTCTTAATCAAAACACTAAATCAATGAGTTCTACAAAGTACTATTTTTTAATACAATTGTTGTGATTAAAAGAGTTGCTCGAGAATCAAACTACAACTTTTACTAATGGATATGGATCCTTGACCAAAACTCCAATTTAAGGAGTTTAACAAGGTTAACACTTTCATTATAGTTGTAGGACAATGTGGTGTTATTGTAATGAAGAGGGTTGTTTGGGAATCGAACCGACAACCTATTATTGATGGATGTGGAACCTTAACCTCAAAGCCAGACTAAGATGTTCAACGAGGTACCCACTTTCATTTGAGTTGTAGCACAATATGCTGTCATCTGACCAAGACGATCACTTGGAAATTGAACCAATGACCTTTTACTAATGGATGTGGATTTTGAACTAGAATGCATATGAATAATATGAATGAAAAAGGAGCAAATTGCCTAACTTACAACGAGGGAAATCCCAATCCCCACCATAATGGTGAAAATGTTCATTGTCAAATATGCATCCAAACATAGGCTAGGTAATCTCATATAATGAATCATGATCACAAACAATTCAATAAATGTATCTTCTTTGTTGCTATCAAAACACCCATATACCTATCAATGCAATATCTTGTAGGCCCTCTCTAACATGTGATGTTATCTATATGATCCATTACAAACTATTACTACAATGTCATATTTTTATGATACATTTTTGTTACATTAGAATATTTACTTTACTCCATAAATGCATGATTTAACAACCACAAGTCCCTTTCTAATAACTTAATCCTTAATCTTTAACCTTTAGTAATAAATATGGATCTTTAACTAAAACATCACATTGGGGCACTTGACAAGGTATCCACTTCCATTAGAGTTGTAAGACAATATTGTGCCATCACAACTAAGAAGGTCACTTAGGAATCATACCAACAACCTTTTACTAATGGACATGGATCCTTAACAAAAACCCCCAGATTGAGGGGTTAAAAAAAGTACCCACTTTCATTAGAGTTCTCATGAACAAGAGGGTCACTTGGGAATGAAACCAACAACCTTTTACTAATGGTATGGACCCTTAACCAAAACTCTAGATCCAGGCATTCAATAAGGTACCCATTTTCATGAGTTGTAAGACAATACAATGTTGTTTGAATAAGTGGGCTGCTCGGGAATCAAAACAATGACCTTTTACTAATGGACGTGGATTCTTAACTAAAAATTCAAACCAAAATGTTCGACATTGTACCCACTTTCATTGGAGTTGTAAGGCAATATGGTGTTGTTGTGACAAAAAATGCCACTTGAGAATTGAACCAACAACTTTTTACTAATGGATATGGATTTTGAATTGGAATGTATAAGAATAATAAAGATGAATAAGGAACAAATTGCCCAACTTTTATCGAAGACAAATCCTTGAGTCCACCATGGCGGAGAAAGTATTCATTGTAAGATATACATCTAACATAAACTAAGTAATCTTCTATAATGAATCATAATCATAATCAATTTAGTCAATGGATCTTCTTTATTACTGCTAAAACATCCATATACTTCCGTATACTTTTCAATGTCATCTCATATAGGCTTTATACTTTTCAATACCATTTCATACCGACTTTCTTTAAAATATAATTGTTATTTATGTGATGTGTTACAAATTATTATGCTTTCTTTTAATATGTAATTGTTATTTATGTGATGTGTTAGAGACTAGTATTACCTTATTAAATTTATGTTGTACAATTTAATATTTATTTTACAATTAAATCAGCTCTAAATCTTTTTTCGGATATGATAGACTACCTCTTACAAAACAAATTCAATTATCATGATACCCAATATATACAATAACTTAACGATTATGACACTCACCACACAATAACTTAGCGATTATGACACCCAACACACAATTACAACTTACATAAATSCCCACTCTACACTCTACATTGCTCCTRCCCTACCCCATAGTACAGACGGGACTATTTTGGTGTATAAGGACCTACATCCACCAACACAATAGCAAGGGAATTTTCCAAGCCAAGTCACATAAAATGACATTTATCCAACCAACTTTACTTTTCCYAAGATTAATTCCTTCCTTCAACCCCACGTTAAACTTGCTTATGAAGTTGTTAAAGTTTCTGTAATGTATTGAAACAGACAAAATACCGAAATCTTCCAAGTCGACTGTATGCATTATTTCGTTTTGGTTGGAGTGATCTTAGTCCACTGACCGGGACATCATCATTTGGTATTATTATAATAGTAAGCAACTGCATGCACTGACTCATCCCATACTATGCAGCTTTTTACTCCTTTTTTCCCTTCTTTTCATCCTCTTGAGTTGAATAGCAGGTGGTGGACAGTAATCCAGAGCACTTAGAAATGAACAGTATAATTATAAAGCACATTTGCACTGAGAGTTTGCATAGATATAGACTTAGATAGATAGATAGACATATAACTAGGAATGGGAATTGATTTGCAAAGCCAGAGCTATGATGGTGGATGAAGAAGCAATGGATTTAGCTATGGCTCCTCAAGGTCAAGCTGACTTTACTTTTCTTTCAACTGTTATGCTCTTGTTTTTTGTTTTTAACTGCTGTTCCTGGTGTTTGCTGATTTCTCAGTGTTAAGATTTCTGTTAATGGTGGTTTTGAGTGGATTCCTTCATATGGGTGCTTGAGATAAGCTTTGAGTTTCTATGGGTTGGTGTCCAATGTGTTTGGGCTTGTCTGTATGGCCGTATGGATGGCCATATGGAGGGAGATAGAATTGGGGTCTTGTGATCTAGGAGTTTTGTTTCTGGGATTCTCAGATTTTAGTCGTTGAAGAGGAGAGCTGATTCCAGCTGTTTTATAAGGTCAATCCTTGGAAGAGTTGGTCCTGAAATGTCTTTCTGGGTTGGTCCTGGTGGGTCTCAAGGCCCTCCGAGTTGGTCCTGAAAAGTGGGCAGCAAGGTCCTGAAAGGTCTTACTGGGCTGGTTGCAGATGGATGGCCCAAATGTAGAAGTGGGTTTTGTTCTTCCTGTGAGATAGTTTAGATGACTGTTTTTTGCCAGGGGGTGGGGGTGATGGTTATGGGTGGTCCGTCTTCCAGTCCTATAGTTTCAAGTGCCCAATGAAGCTGTCATCTTGTATGTGATGGCACTCAAAGATCCAACATTGTTTCATACTTATCTTCGATAGGATGGGCTGATGGGCTGCAGTGGGATGCAGGTCTCATGTTTCATCCTCAACCCTCTTGCAGTAGCGGATAACCAAGTCTGCTATCATATAGATCTCCTTCTCGGAAGGAGCTAGTGATTATCCATGCTAGCTACCATTGGGAATTTTGTGCTGGGGCTCGTACTATCATCTATGTTGTCAGCTACTGGATACTGTTGTAATCGCCCCTGGTGCCAAGGGATAAATAAATGTTAACTTCATAATAAAAGGATGGGTACTTTGCAATTGTAGTAAAATCTTAGCTAAAATTACAGATGCTAACAAAACAGTAAAGGATTGAAGGCAGTTGAGTTTACTAGGTAAAGTGCTGTTGGACACCAAAATGTGGGCAACTGTTAAGTTGTTGAAATTACCTGCTGAGTGCCCCAATTTTTATTTGTGCCGATGCTATTGAGGGTGGTGGCCAAAAGTAGGTTGGCTCGCTAGTGTTCAGTGTCCTGGGTTGTTCTCCGTCTTCTTTATATTCTGATACTGTTCTGTCCAACCAATATAATTACACCATCCACTCATTAGTGCCAAGCAATAAACAAATGTAAGTGAAAACATAAACCAATATTAACTGTCATTGTTCTAAGTTCTAACTATAGCTAATAGACGAACTTTCTAGTGTGGAAACGATGTCCGGTTCTTGACATGGCAAATGCTGTGTGTGTAGAGCTGTGTCCCAGTTTTTTCGGCCATTCAAAATATGATAAAATAAACTGTGGACATAATGTTGTCTGGAAAGCCTGATTGTTCATCCAGTGGAAAGTGGAAATGCAACGATTTTCTTGCCCCTACCTCTTCTTCTGCTCAGTCTCTTTGACCTTGTTTTAAACTATTTCATTGCAAATTTGCTTTTAATACACCATGCATCTGTTAACTTTTGCCAGCCAGTTTTCACATATATTTCTTGGCCATGATGCGATGGCTGCCTGATGCTTCATCCCAGTTGGTCTATTGCAAAGTTCAAACCCCATTTGTATGACTTTATTTTCATTTTGCATTGCAGGTACCTTTTGTTTCTTAAATGAGTGGAATATTGCAACAACTTGTGGAAGCTACAGCAGGTAAAAGTGTTAGAAGTCATGAAGCATCAAGGCCTGGTGCCTTACTTATCCCAGAAAAAGTTCAAGTGAAGTGGCCTCATCGAGAAGCAATCTTACAACCTCAGCATATTGTATACTGTGGCCCGATAAAACCAGCTATGTTGCAATCGGAATCTCACCGTTCTTACTCTTGGTGGTGGGATAGCCATTTGAGCCCTAAAAATTCAAAATGGCTTCAAGAAAACCTGACAGGTATCTCTCTTTTTCTGACATTGCACATATTATGCTAGCATGTGTGCCAAAGGATGGACTAAAGCAATCTATGGGAATGAGATGTGATCTATCATTCCCCTGTTGCCAATGTGTGCAAACTCATGGAGTCATGGGGTATGAAAAATATGGTTCTAGTCTCTGATTCCAATTTTATGTCTCGCAGAGGTAGGCAATGCTAACTTCCTTCAAAAGCAATATGGGGGTGAACATCCATAGGTTGTGGGTTGTTCTATGACACAATCATTTGGATGAATTTTTTGTACTCGTAGGTTGTCACAACAGTTTGTTATACTTTCCATTCCTTCTGTTTAGAGCCAAGTCTCTACTTTTGCACTATCCATGGTTCATGTATATCAGACTGAGGTGTTATAAATATATGCCAAGGCCAAGTTAGGTTGGTGTAAAACTAGGTAGAAGAAATGTTTTTATTCTTAGGTATTAGTTGGGTATTAGTGCTGCAACTGCTTAGTCTTTTGTTATCACTTTTGGATCTGGGATTGGAAGGCTTATCTAAGTAGATGCCTGCAAGGAAGAATCCTCTTCAGTTTTATGTGTGCTATTTCTGTTTGTCTTATTTCAGTTGCCATTTTATATCATTCCCAGTGGTGAAAGCCTGGAAAAGGGCTTAATATGTTGGAGAAAGTCCTCAAAACTTAATGTATCATGCTAAGCTGACACAATTTTAGCGATACTGTTAAAGGTTATTTATTTCCTAAGAGGGGCACCCTAATATTGATATAAATTGGCAATTCTAGGATCATTTTGTCATGGTCATCTTTTCATTTAACTTCAACTTTCAACTAGAAAAACTGCAGCTCCTATCAAAGATGGGAAGCACTGACAGGTTGTATTTTGCAGTACTATATTGAAGACATCATCTTGGTTCTAGAAGGCATTGTTATCGTTGTTGTTTTCTATCAAGGGTATTGCAAAGTCGTTATTATGAAACTGTTTGGCTCTTGCAAGTTTTTTTGAATTATTTTTTGTCACATTGTTGCCTTTTTCCATTTAGCTTTTGCTGCTGTTGAAATTAATCGATCTTATTGCAAAGTCATTATTATGAAACTGTTTGGCTCTTGCAAGTTTTTTTGAAATATTTTTTGTAACATTGCTGCCTTTTTCCTTTTAGCTTTTACTGCTGTTGAAATTAATTGATCTTATTCACATTAGCAGTCACGTCATTACAAGTTGTATTGGGGACGCTTTCCAGACCATTTTCAGGTTAGGTTCTAAAGTGACTTATTGAGCTATGCAGAATACATATAAGATGCACTCGTTGGGTTTTATGTGCCTTCAAAACATTACTCATGGATAATATAGCTCTGCAGAAAACAAATGGGTTTGTTGTGCCTTTAAAACAAAACTAGCGGCTTTTTAGAAATTTCTTTAAAAGATTCATTGAAGCAACAAAATGTTCAATATTAGAAGCAGCAATGGTTTGGTTTTATACTTATCGTTAAAGTTCAGTTTGAACCATACAAAGTTACGGGCTGAAAATCCCAGCAAACTCAAGATTTCTGCAAAAATTGAGATTTATGAGCACAGAACACTTCTGAACATTTCTGAAGAAGAAAATCTTGTCTAAAATGTGTAGAAGTGCAGCCCTATTATTGGTTATTTGTACTATTAAACTCCATAGTATTTATCCTGTTCTAGGTCGGTCTTGTGGTTCCAGGTTACAGTTGCAATTTTAGGTTGGCCTATCTCCTCCAATTCAGCACTGTTCTTCTGTAATCAGACCATCCTTTTTCAGCTGTAATTACTAATTATGGTTATTGTTCTAGAATCTATAGTGAATCGGCTGTTTAATCTTGAACGATGTGTCTTTCATTATGAATAGTTATGTTTCTCTGGATGGATTAGTGCCTTAACATCTCTCCCCCTTTTGGAGATTCATTGTTCTCAATGACACCATATTTTCTTGCCAAAGCAGCTGATTCTCATGTTACCTCTCTGAAATTGCATTTGCATGGTTTCTGTGAATTGTAAGAATTGTTTATTCAAGTTTTGGGCCATTGTGATTTGGGAGGGGGGGGGTGGAGGACTTTGTTGGGTTGCATGGGTGCAGGTGCACCAATTTTGAAATCTGAGTGTGAGGGTGCGCGAGGAAGGGTCAACTTATATATAAATAATAATAAAATTATGTTTTAAAAAATAAAAGTGATGATGCAAAAATATTTTTCTCCATATTTTCCCCTTTCTTTTAATTTTCATTTTATTAGGAGGTGCTCTCCAACCCCAGATCCTGTTACAGGAGTCAATGCCCCTTGGAGTGGGTGCACACACCCTGACGAAATTGGTAAAAATGTTTATATGGGATGTAAAAACAATTTTGAGTTTGGATATAACAGGCATATTTACATATTGTTAAACAACAGTTCGAGATATTGCAGATTTTGTAGACAATTCAAGTCACACAGCTACCGTACGAGATGTGTCAAAAACATGAAAATTTTAGGAAAGTGATACTGTTTTAAATCTGGTAGTGTGACAAATTTATAGTAGTTAAAGTGGTTAATTTTATAGTGGTTAAGTGATTAATTTTATAGTGTGACAATGGCAATAAAAATAGAACGTTAAATGGTTAATTTGGAGAGAAATTACCATGATATTAGTTTAGTCTCGAGTACTGCCAAATCTAAATTGCAAAAACTGTAGACACAAGTAGTGGCATTAGTCTCATGATAGGAGGTCAATTTGATACATACATCATGGTTGCACCTAGTACGGGGATAAGTGGTCTGTCAAAGATAAATTGGGAATTTAGGATTGTCAAATTATAATGGAGAAGAGAACCAAGCCTATTGTTGGCACCAATGCCGTAGACAAACAGATTAAACTCACTCCTTGATTTGATGAAGACATATAAAATTCACATTGCTACATCTATAGGGAGCAATCTATTGGTACAATTGGGCAACCAATGAGTTTAGGCTTGTCATTTTCACATAGCAAAACTTGATAATAATCTCTTAAAGTAATGTGAAAAAAGATGGGTTAAGGATTTTGAATGACAAACAAATTAGAATAATTGTATAATACATTAGTAGCTACCAATCTTTGACAACATACATAGAAAGCATCCCCATCAAGGAAATGTTGGACATGTATGTTGAAAGACTAAGAAAAAAATTGGGAGACGAGTAAATATTTTACTTAGTTCATAATGCATTACTGATTCAACTTAAAAAAGGATAAATACAGCTCGAAATAGTTCTTAATAGTTGACTTGACCTGGCACATAATGATATGAATAGATCAAGATGGAAATATTATATACTCCTATGCAATGAAGGGAAATTAGAATTTTATCAAGACTGATATAATTGAATTCTATTACAAGTAGAGACCGAACTTCACAATTTCTGAAAGGTGACAGCCTTAATTAGGGATAAGCCTAATACATGTACTTGATACCTATTACCTATTTTGTAACTACTGAAGAGTAGGAATATTATGGCAGTTACTTTTTGTCTTTGTAACATAAGTGGCTATTATGCATACACTAAATTACAAGGTGCATGGAAATACAAACATTTCATATTTACAATAAATATGAGCATATAGTTCTTATGGTCTGAAGTGTTCATTATTTTCCTCCATAGTTACAGAGGAAATTATCCCCAATTTCAAGGGACATCTTTTAGAAGGTGGATTTGGAAGGCCACTTGGTTTGTGAAGGCAAGTTGTCATTTCCATTGACCAAGTACTTAGTTATCTATTGTTGTATGGTGGTGTCAATCTTGGTGGCACAGAGTGTCAATTTTTTAAGCATCTAATTTCAGATCTGAAAATTACTTCCAAGTGACTTCAAACAGTAAACCCTAATGCTTTTATCACTGAATAATTTTACACTGAAATTATGACAGAAAATTATAGCGGAAACATAAAGATCATAGAGCAACCATACATGCACAAGAGACACAATTTTCTGTTCTGTAAACTTTTCAAATTCAGAATTTCTGAGGGAAAAACCAACCCTCTCAACAAATTCACAAAATCAGCAAATTTGAGGACAAAAACCAGTCCTCTCAACAGAAATAAAAATCAACAAAATTTCCTGGAAAATTTCCCACTTACGAATTTGCTGCAAACCCTGCTGTATGGCCTGCTGATGTAAGCCTGTACAGACTGTACCAACTGCTGACATCAGCCTGTATGGTCTGTTAAACTTCCCAGAAACCCTCACACGCGCAGCTTGTCTGTTGCTGTACGTCTGTCATACGTGTGGCCTGATCTCTGTCACATGTGTGGCCTGATCCGTACTTTTTTCTCCCACACGTGCGACTGTATGGCCTGTTTACATGTGTGTCTTGATTCACACGTGCGGCTTGTACCTTACTCTCACACGTGCGGCTGATTTTCTCTCTCCTCTCAAACGTGTGGCCTTCCTCCTTGGCTGAAAACAGAAAAACAGAAAGTCCAAGAAACCCTAGGCCAGATTCGCCAAAGTGAAAAACTTCCTTTGCTGAAATTTTCACCCCAATCTCCTTAGCACAAGTGCTCACTCACTTATGCTAACTCCATAATGTCACAATGAAATCTCCTTCACATTGCCTTTCCTTTTATAGGAGTCTAATGAGTGAGTTTAGAAACCCCTTCTAAACTCAACATTGAATTATAATTGTTTATTCACACATGTGGGTGTGAAACCCCAACACAAGCCCCCAACACCAATCCAAGCCCCAACTCCACTCCAAAAGGGTTTTCACAACAATGAACATGCAATGTGGGTGTGAACGAAGATTCTCACATGCCCGACACCAAGGTCAATATGAGAATACCTGCCTGAAGCTACAAAACATCAACACAGAGAGTATCGTTTTTAAGTATTGTTTGCTCATTTCTAAATGGTTGTGTGTGGAGTTAAGATTGCCATTATGGATGGGTTTGAACTTGTGGTGCTTATGGGTTTTGAACTTCTATCTTGACATAGTCAAATGTTGTGTCCCACCTAAAAACAACGTCAGGGCTGGTATATATCCTATAGAGAATTAGCTGGCATTTTTAGAAGTATGCTTTTTAACTTGTTTGTGGGATGAGTGGTCTACAAAGGTAGTGTCTATTTCCTGTTCTTTTTTCTAAATTGTCGCCAATGAGGGTGGAAGAGCAACTAGAAGTTTATGTGATGAAATTGACTTGGAACCAGAGGACATTTTGACTTAGGATATACAACTAGATGTTTTTCTTGCTTTAGAATGGTTGCCATTGCACTTTGAGTCATTGATATCAACCTTGAAAGTTGTCATTTATTAGGAAGAGCAAGTATAGGGGAGCAGAGATGAAACCTTGAAAATAGATCAATGGAACGTTGTATGTCCTTGAGAATAGAAAGCATGTCAGGGTCCTCTTTGGGAAATGTTGCTAGAAAAGTGTCCTTAACAAATAAAAAACGACTTGTCTAGTGATTTTGACAAGTTAGTCTACAGTTTTCCAAAATAATGGAGGATTAAGATTGGACTTACGAGTCTTATTGTCTTTTTGCAATTCCAATGTTGTGGTAGTAGTCAATCATAGATGGTTGATGGTCATGCTTATTGGATCTACTCAATAAAAGATCGTAACCTTCCCATATGTATGACATCAAATTTCATGGTGTTGATGGAATGCTATATTGTAAAAGTCACAATGCAAATCCTATCCACATTGCTATATTGTAAAAGTCATGATACAAATCCTGTCTGTTTTTTTGACGGAGTGAAGGTGATAAGGCCATGAATATGTTTTTGTGGGAAGCTTGAGAGATGAGACTAAGTCTTGGGAAATAAAATATTTTTTGCTACTGTTGTCGATGTTGTAGTGGACTTAAATGGTTCTTGATTTAACAGTTTTATATAAATAAGGATTACTTATCAGTGGAGGAGTATTCCTTGGTCATGAGAACAATTGAGCGCTCGGAGAGATTGGATTATTGACTACTATAAGATGGTCTATCTCTCTTACTTCTGTTCTTTGCTTGATTAAAAGAGTTCGAGCTATCTCTGCTTTCTACTACATGCATTCTTCATTGAAATAATGATAAAATTAGTTACAATATTTTCAAGGGCTCTTACCATTTTGTTTGGTTATATACATAAACTTAGAGGAAGAAGCATCAAAAGTAATGTTGGGAGATAAATTAAACTACTAAAGAGCTAGTTATCCCATTGGTCCCTTGTGAAATTTAGTTAATTGTTTTTATTGTATTTTCGATTCAAGTATTCACAAGAAACACAATGCTTAAGAGATCCATCTGCTTCTGCAAATGTCAGAACAGTCCCCCAATGAACTTCAACCTAGGAATTTCATCAAAACGCACAACCTTGAACATGGCAGATTTTGTTAAATTGCTCAATGTTACAGATTAGTTTCTCATTGTCTTGCAACACAACTGTTCTGTCTTAGGCCCCTGTGGATGCTTTGATGAGAAATGGATTCTGATTGGTTATCATGCTTCCTCTGATACCATTCTATTTTTCTTTTATCAAATGAGAAATTTCCTTTGGTGTCATTATCTGTTCAGTGCCTATGGTGCTCATAGATTTGCTTGGCTGTACCTAACTTACTGAATGAATTTAAGGTGGCAGTAATGGCCAAATTAATTCTCATATCAAACCTCCCTGATCTTGGGATGATACATTGGATGCCTTGTCATGCAGATTGGACTTCTGACTCGGGTTGGGTATTTCCCACTCGTTCGATTGACTACGATCCTCCTCTCTGCCAACTTAATTTCATGTGGATCTTATTCACGTGGCTCATGCGACCACATGCCTCCTAGCTACTGGCTATGATAATGGGCTTTTGCCTACTTTGCCTACTGGCAGGTTCTCCAACGGAGTGGATTTGATGAGCTTCTATCTGATTGTGAAAAGGAGTGTTTGTGATCTTCAAGTGTTTGTAAGTGTACAAACTAAGAAGTGTCTAACTTACGGTAATCCAAATTCCAATAAACAATCTAATCACATTTACAAACGAAAATTCATGGCCAATTCATGTCAATATGTCATTTCTTAAACGAAAATGATTACATCAACACAGTATAGCTACTTGCTCCACGCTAAAATCTAATTGTCATAAACTTGATATACTAGCTAAGCTTACCACTATTAGGTTTACAAGGAAAAGCAATAACCTAACAGCCAATAAAAGTTCCTCAACTAAGCTCTGTACATTGATATTTTATTTAGATAGTGTTAGAGATGCCAAAAAGGGGAGGTTGTGCCAGGTCATGTCCTTGATGGGCAGTTTTCTTCAAGTAGTTGTTGTAATGTTCTTGACTATTGGTCTTCTACATTCTCTCGTATGATTTTTTTTCTTAATTGATTTATCTTCCTCAATGCTCCTCCTTTTGCCTGTTGCTGCTGTTAAATTATGAGCTTGATTTCTTATGCAGATTAATTCTTTTATTTTCTTCAATACTTTGATTCCAACTTAATACACTTCAACAATACCAAATTATAACCGAATAGCAATAACTATGTAGATAAGTAACATATACCTTGGGGAAACCCTGTACAGGGAGAAAAACCCCAGCAAACGATATTCCTTTATTGCATTAATAATGTAAGATCACTTACAAATATCCACCATGAATGTTCTGCTCTTAAAGAGCTTGCCAAGATGACTCTGACCTGACAAAGACCTAAGAGACCTTGCTGAAATACACCTCTGATATGCTGCCTCTATTGTTGATATACAACACTGATATGCTGCTGATATATGCCTCTGATATGGAGCCTCTATTGTTGATATACAGCACTGATATGCTGCCTCTTTATCACTGATATGCCCCTCTATTGCTTCTCCCTTAACCTGCATATCAAAACTGTATTGAAGAGAGGGTTCGACCTCTGCTTATATAGGCTGAAGAGGGGAAGAGGAGAGGCTCAAAATAGTAACCTGTTTGCATGCTTTAATCATGATTCATAACTCAGCTTCATACTTTAGTTCGAACTTAGAACTAGACTTGAGACTGGTATGTTTTAGTTCGAAAATAGAACTAGACTTAACACTTCAGGTGCAACTCAACATTGCACTTTAGTTCTAAAATAGAACTAGACTTAGACTTCAGTTGCAACTCAACATTACACTTTAGTTCTAAAATAGAACTAGACTTAAGACTTTAGTTACAACTCAACATTACACTTTAGTTCTAAAATAGAACTAGACTTAAGACTTCAGTTGCAACTCAACATTACACTTTAG
>SNQJ01S0003444.1:33539-60105 GCA_010110895.2 Picea sitchensis | reverse complement strand
TGACTTAAAGTGACTTTGTATGAAGTTGAGTGACTTAAGTGATTTAAGTCATCTCAACGAGAGATTAAGTCACAGTCGTTGATCTCAAGAGATCAAGATCAGATCTTGATCGTTGATCACTTTGGAGATAGGGTTTTAGTCATTAGGAGATTATAAAAGCAGATCTAAGGAGAGTGAGAGGCACACAATGAGTGCATAGGAGCAATAGGGAGTCTTGCTCATGTACTTGTGTTTGAGTGGGTAGGGCCGAGGAAAGGGTGCAGGGGGCATCGAGGGAGATAGCAACCAGGTGGGCTAGGCTATCAACTGCAACATTGTAATCCTTTGATGGGCCATTATCCCAAGATAGGAGCCCAGGATTTTATCTAATAAAATCAAACTCAGAACTGGTTTTCCCGCAAGGTTTTTTCCATGGGTGTTTACCCAAATATCTTGTGCAATGTGTGATTGGTTTCTCTGAGTTTTGCTTCCACTGAATTTATTGTTGATAACCTAGCTGTATTTTAATTCAGTAAAGTTGTTTTGCTCGAAATTAACAGTCGGGTGCTAGGCTTACAGAAATTCAACATGGTATTAGAACTCTGACTCTGAAGCGGAAGCCAATTTTATACGAGAACGAGATTTTGGCAGCGAATTTGCGGGATTTTTTTTTATAGTAGACAAGATGTGGGGTAAAAAATAAAATAAAATGAAATTGTATAGTTGTATGGCTGTACGGATTGCAGTTCAGCGGATCGAGATTGTGGGTGTTGGTAGAAAGTGCGTGCCGCTGACTGCTGTGTTCATGGAGAGAAGATCGGGCCGAGAGGGAGAAATTGGGTTGAGCGTGGATCTGAAGGTTGCACGGGTCGTGGAATGTGGGAGGTCTAACAAGGAAGTCACCAATAGATTGCAGTTGCGTGGGCACCCAGGGTGTCGACTAGGCTAGCAAATAGTCGTCGGCTTGTGCGCACAACAACAACTAAGAAATAGGCGGTTGTAGGAGTGTCGGTACGTAGAGGAGGCAAGTCGTCGCCGCCAGCTAGGAAAGATAACAACTGCGTAGAGAAATCGAGCCATTCGCGGTGGAGAGATGGTGCAACAACAGTGGTAGTTAGAGCCACCAGGGGAGTTGGGCCAACCGACAAAGTTGTTGACAACACACAATGAGGTGGACGCCTAGCTGTGGATGAAGACAACAACCGCCGGTCTGACAGAGAGATGGTAGATGTGGACAGTGGCGGGCAGAGGTAGTCGTGAGCAGCTGGAAGTTGCTAACAATGGAAGGTAGTGGCTCGGTTAGCGTGGAGCGTGAGATTCGCTCCGTAAGTTGGAAAGAGAGGTTGCAGGTGCAACCTAGTTTACGATAGAGTGAGTTGTGGGATGCAGTGACAATAGCTGGAAGAGGGCCGTACGGGTGAAGGAATTTGCTGCCGACAAGGAAGTGACGGCTACAGTGAGAGGCATAGCCGCCGGGCAGGTCTGGGCAGCACCCGGGTAGCGGGCAGATTGCCTAGAATTTTTCGGGCAATGGGAGGGTGCCCCGAGAAGCGAATATAATTGTTGGGCAGCAGGCTGTGATATCCTGGTAGCACCAAGAAAGGGCTCGGGCAACCCAGAGAAGCATTGGGCAACAACAGGAGGTTGCGGGCAGCCCCAGGCAGTCTCGAGTAGAGGTCTGGGCTGCAGGATCGGGCAACAGGTCCAGGAGGCCAAATTTGAGTTTTTTTTCAGAAGGTTGTTGAGATGGCAGCGTTGGGATGGGTTGTAGTCAGTGGCTCATCTCGCCATATGATGAGAATGAGGTCAATGTTCCTTAGTGTTTTGAAGAAAGACTTAGACTGTCACGCGGATTGTGGGACTAGTACCATGCATGCAGTTAAGGGGTTTGGATCTGTCAGATTCCAGGTAGAGTCAGGAGTTTCTCTGGAGGTGGCAGGAGTGATGTATGTCCCAGGGTTGAAGTTGCTCTCAGTATCAGCCTTGGAGGACATGGGGTATGCAGTTACGTTCGAGGATGGACAGTTACTCATATGTTCAGAGGGAGCGGATGCCCAGGATGCAACAGTGAGGTTTGGCATCAGGGAGGGTATGTTACACATGGTGCTGGGACAACCTGTAGTGGGGTCCAAGGGGATCTTGGATCGTAGATCAGATCAGAGTGCAACGGAGGTAGCAAGAGGTTCTTCCAGTTTAGAGGGAGCAACTACAACAACAATAGATTTGATGGGGCCAGAGATTGATCCAGGAGGAGGTTCTTCCAGAAGTACCTTCCTCGCTAAGAGGGAGTATTAGATTTTGGGGTAGCTCGAACATTTACTTCTGCATTGGCAGTGCCTAGCATGCAGAGGTGTCTGAGCAACACTCTCTAGATTGTTAAAGTGGCTTTTATGTAATGAATTAAAGTGACTTTGTATGAAGTTGAGTGACTTAAGTGATTTAAGTCATCTCAACGAGAGATTAAGTCACAACTGTTGATCTCAAGAGATCAAGATCAAATCTTGATCGTTGATCACTTTGGAGATAGGGTTTTAGTCATTAGGAGATATAAAAGTAGATCTAAGGAGAGTGAGAGGCACACAATGAGTGCATAGGAGCAAGAGGGAGTCTTTCTCATGTACTTGTGTCTGAGTGGGCATGGCTGAGGAAAGAGTGTAGGGGGCAATGAGGGAGATAACAATCAGGTGGGCTAGGCTATTAGCTGCAGCATTATAATCCTCCGATGGGCCATTATCCCAGGACGAGAGCCCAGGATTTTATCCAATAAAATCAAACTCAGAACTGATTTTCTCGCAAGGGTTTTTACAGGGGTGTTTACTCGAATATCTTGTGCAATGTGTGATTGTTTTCTCTAATTTTTGCTTCTGCTGAATTTATTGTTAATAACCTAGCTGTACTTTAATTCAGTAAATTTGTTTTGCTTGGAATTAAAAGTCGGGTGTTAGGTTTACAGAAATTCAACAGAACGTTCCTTAGCATTAATTCAATCTTAAGGTTGGGAGCTCTCCACTTTAGTATATAATCCCTTTCAAACTTAGGCTTTAAGAATTAATAAAATCTTTGATATCATGATGGGGATTTACTACTTAGAGCATGCACGAGAAAATGAGATATATTCTACACTAAACTCTATTAGTTTTGCATTGCATGGGAATACATATTCATAGTACAACTTTTTTCCAAAATTGGACAGCTAAGGATAAAATTGTTTTCCAAACTAAAAATAGGCCAATCCAAAATCGATTTTTCCCCTCTTAAATTGCAGTTTGTTGGTTAAGATCTTGGGGTTCAGGTTTCTACACTATGACCATCAAGAACACTACCAACGTGTCAAACCAAAGACATAAACTTCTAATGCAACTTTTAACTCACAACTCTTCAGAAGAATTGCCATTGTTATTTTTTGATACTTTTTGTATGTAAGATGTTGGTACTATTAAACTAACTTTTCACATGACTACCATCCATATGTTGTATTAACTAAATCATAATTGAACATTGCTACAACTATTGAAAGAAATTCCGAAGCAAAAGGAAGTAACCCAAAACACACAATGAGAGAGAGGGGGTGGCTTGTCCCATGTCTGAATGGGCCCCCTTCCAGTAAATTGTCACATCACATGCACTTTCATGCCAAGACAACAATCCACACACAAGAAATATATATGAACTCTTGCCCTTCTTTGCCTTTCAAAGTGGAAAAGGAGAGATATAGAAAAAATATAAATAAAATTTGCTAATTTAATTTAATAGAGTCGAATACTCGCATAAATGTAAAATTCAACAACAATATATTTATCCCATAGTAAATTAGTTGTGAGAGGGACTTGTCTCTTGATATTAAAAAAATAGAACAAAAAGTTGACAATTTCTTTTATTATTAACTGTTTTTTCTGGGGGAGGGGTGGGTTGATAGGTAGCCACAAAGTAATGCTTGGCCATCCCTTGTGGAATGAAGGGATGTCTCAATGTCCTCTTTAATAGGGGATATCCATAGGACATCCTTGGGATGGTTCCTTGGAATAGGGGACGTCACCATGCCATCCCTTGCAAATTCGAGATAGCTAGTGACATCCCCAAGGCATCCTTGTATACCCAAAATGTAGAAAATGTAAAGGATGTGTACCTTCCATTCAAGGATGCACCCCTTGTGAAAAATTGATTTAATTTCAAATACAAAACATGTGAAAAAGAGACCTTACAACTTACAATAAACCATTGTAAATGAAGAGATGAATGAAATGTTATTTGCAAGAATGATATATCTAGTCGATAGATAGGAATAACCAAGTCCCATAACTATTCAACAAAAATATAGAGATCCCCACAAAGTTGACAATCTGTGTCGACTTTAGAAGTCCTAATAAAGTGACCATTACCAATTTGCATAGACTTTAGAAGTCCTAATAAAATGAGGGTCATGCCATTCAATCTAAAAAATGGCTTTTAAGTTTTTTTTATAGAATGAGGGTCATGCCATTCAATCTAAAAAATGTTCTTGTAGTATTTGTTTCAAATAGTTATAAAGGCCTTCTAGAAATTTATTGACATATTATGGTTGTCTATTTTGATGATTGGATCATTGATAACCTATTCAAAACCCACATGCTTCACGTTTAAATAATGTTTTAAAGATATCCATAGATAAATGTGTTAGCTTGCCATATTTTAGTAGGTACTCCAAGGCACCCTCAACCCATTGACCTAGATCTTTTATAGGGCTCTTTGGATGGTGTACCCACTAAGGATGTCGATATTAGGACTCGATTTGGGTTGGCCATGAAGTTGAAACTCTTGGCCTAGAATGTTAGGGGGCATATGGGGATGATTGGAGGACCATTGCCAGGAGTGTCATGGTTAGTTTGCTTTTTGAGGCCTCATGTCTCCTCTTGGCCCCCTCCCCCAAGGGGTCAACTAACGTCTTCGAGGCCTTTGAGGAGTTATCACTCCAATCCATAGGTTGTACACCACCGGACCAACAACAAACCTTTTGACATACTACTTATTAGGTTCAGTGGTGTAGCTAAGTTTCTATCAAGGGATTCTTCCCCTTGGCCTCAGATGTTAGGATAGTCGGGCTTACTTGTTCTTGTGAAAGCCCCAGGACCATACAACTAGCCCCCTTAGTCCTAACCACTCCTTGGAGGATATCATCCACTGATGCATCAACCCTTTCACGGTGCTTGATGACTCCATCGACGAGCCCACCTCTCGTCCTCCTCACTCGCCCTTGGTTGCTAATTCCTCCCTTTTGCCCAGTACTAAGATTTTCAAAGCCTTCCAGTTTCTAGCACTTATATTGTACGAATGCCTTATCTTATATTCTCTCTTTTAGCTTTCTTTAGCTAGATGTTTAGCATCTAATCTCTAGCATGCTGTTAGATCTTATTATAGTTCTACTTTTAGCATTGTTCTAGGAGATGCCTTGACACTCCTGCTCTGTATGGACACTGGATGTACTATCGTAGTCCTTTTGACCTACTTTTGTGGTGTTTTGTTGGACATTAATAAAATAATCTTATCTTATCTTATGTTCCTTCAAACTTTGAATAACTAGAATGGGGAAGGATTAGGGTAAAGGGTGGGGCTATCTGTGTTGTTGCCTCTTGGCTAGCCTCTAGTATTTTGGTTCAAGGAGAAGATCCCATGGCTTGATGTTACTTGATCATTGCTTGCTAGCTAGCAAGGTAGGGGGTTACTATTTGTTGTATGCTTGCAATACTTCTATTGGACATACACATATTTGGTGTTGGATGGCCTAAGCATTGCCTCTTATTGAGTGACTCATTGGGGGTGTTTTCACATGGTTGAGTGGGATGGTGATCGTGTTGGAGGATATGGGAAACTATGCTCTATTTCGATGAAAGACAACCCTATAATGATTGTAAAAGGTTACTTGGTGTGTCAGATATTATGTGGGGGTAGAAGAATTTAGCACAGGTGGGTTGGTATACCTGGTCCATTAAACAAAGGGTTTTCATTGGATCTAGGCTTTGCTTGATACGTTCATTGCCAATTGTCATGCAATCACATCTCATCCATTACAAAGCGTTCTCCTCATGTGGATTTGTCCATTATTGGTTTTGATAACTTTCCTTTTTCCATTTGTATGCTCATTGGTATTGATTGTTGGTATGAGGTTTGCTATTCCTTCAAGTTGAATATTTCACTTCGTGAGTATGTTGAGTGTTATAGCATTGTTGCACGGGTTTGGAATTTGGTGGCCCCTCCTGTAGGGGACAATGGGTGGATTCTTTGGTGTGAGGTGACAATCCTTCGCACTACCAAGTTCCTTCAAGAGTGGGCAAGATGGTTGCTAGAAGTAGAAGAGTTAAGGAAGATAGCTTTGAAGCTGACTCTTGCTTACTCACCAAAGGGTGTAAGTTGATCCTTTTAATGTCCAAATGCAACATGATGTTAGTGAGTTGAAATCATAGCTTGAAGTCTTTGTAGATTATTAGGCAATTGGGTCTAGGATTAGGGGTCACATGTAATGAATGGATGGCGAGGATGCACCCTCTAAGTTTTTTTTCAACACTTAAAGCACAAGCATAAATCGAAGAGGATTCTTTCCCTTTAGGACACGAGTGGTAGTCTTATGGAGGACGGGGTGGTAATTCTATAGATATTTCATGAGCACTTTCAAAGGATTTTCACTTTAGTAGGGTTGGATCCTTTGTGGGATGCTTCTATGGATCTTGTTAAATCGGTGGTCCTCAAGAAGGTTGGTCCTTGTGAGAGGTTGTTTATTACTAGGAAGCTTGAGTTGGATGAGTTGATGGCAGCCATGCAAGAGCTCAAGAATGACAAATTGCTAGGCCACGATGGTCTTCTAGTGGAATTCTACAATCAAATGTGGCATGTGGTCAATTGAACATATTTGAAAATGTGTCAGGAAATGATGTGTAGTGGTGATATGGGGATGACGATTAATTTTGATCTTATCAAACTCATCCCTAAAGGGGTTAGAAGAGATTTGGTGGGACGGTGGAGTCCAATTACTCTTCTTAACGTCTCTTACAAAATTCAAGTGGAAGCATTGATCAAGAGGATTAGGTTGTTGGTTGCCCTGATAGTATGCAAGGAACAATTAGGATTTATTAAGGGCTTATGTGTTCTTGATAATCCTTTAACTACATGGGAGGGGCTTGGATGGGTGTGGGAGTCCAGATAGAAGGCACTTTTCTTGAAAATTTGCTTTGATAAAGCGTTTGACATAATTGAATGGGACTTCATTCTTAACATGTTGGATTGGTTGGGGTTTGCTTCTTTTATCAATGGAAAATAGCTTCCCTTTTTGAGTAGGCATTAGCTAGAGTTAGTGTGAATGGTGAGTTGTCTAACTCTATTGATTTGCAACATTCTATTCAACGGGGTTTTCCCCTTGCTCTCTATATTTATGTGATTACAGTGAATGCCCTTGATTATTTCTTGAAGGTTTGCTAGAATGCAAGGGCAAATTGAAGGTACCTCACTACTTGGAGGTAATCAACTTCTTAATGTTCACTTTGTGAATGCTTTAAAATTAACCTTTGAATTGACTCAACAATATATGGAAGGTACTCTTTTATGCTTGGACACTTTTGTAGAAGCAACTTGAGTAGTTATCAATGAGTAGAAAACTGAGGCCTTTCTCATTGGTCAGGGTGACCCTCCCTAATAGCTAAACCGTAAGTGGAAGCTTTTTAAACGTAGAGATATCATTCAGTACTTGGGAATCCCCTTCTGTGTGTAGGTTTCTCTTTTTGAGCAGTGGCAATGGGTCATGGCCAAGTTTGAGAAGAAGCTTCAAGCTTGGAGTCACCTTGATCTTCCTCTTGTAGGAAAGGTTATAATTGGTGATAATATTCTCATAGTTAGGTGCATCTATTATTCATCCTGCCTATTCCTTTCTCAAGCATCTTGGTTGGAGCACATTCTTGGAAGTAGGGGGTGAAGGGATCCCTTTGGTGGCATGGGATGTATGCACATTATCGAGGGAGCAAGGGGGGTTGGGGCTTGTTGACATAAGAACACAGGGGGCAATACTTGTTGGTAAATGGGTAGCGCAGTGGAGGGGAATGTACCTTGGCAAGTTTTAGTTGGCACCAAATTCAACAAGCTCAACATATTTAAGGTATTAAAGGTCTTTTTCAATTGTGTGGAAAAATTGGGAATGCTCAAGATTTCATGATTTCAAGTTTTGGCTCACTTATGAAGGTGTGGGCGGCTTGGAAGGTTTTGTTTGGGTTTCTTTCTTGGCAATTTGAGGGACCTCAAGATGCATGGGATTTGGTGTTATGATTGATTTGGATGTTCATGTTCCCCAGTGGTTAGGTGTGCCTTGTTTAGGTTTGTTGGCAAAAGAATGGCAAGGAAAGGTCTCCTTTTTTGAAGTTTTTGTGGAATTATGATCAACAACAATGGCACGATTAGTGTGTTCTTAACCAGACCCAAAAGCTTACTAGATCAGATAAATTCATTTTAGAGGGCCTCTATTGAATGATTTCTAAAGATTGTCTTTTTAAAATGCAATTACATGGGTTAGGCCCATTTTGGAGGGATTCACGATGGAGGCATGGGAAGCCATTTTGCATCTTACGTGACAAAGGATCTTTATGATAGGGTAAGGCATACTTTTGACATTGTCCCTCTCTTTAACAAAAAATGGGGGGTGAAGGATCCTATGGCATGTTGGCTGAGGAGGTGTTAATCCATTTGGAAATCTCATTCTTCTTTTAAGCACGAAGTTTGGGGGAGGGAGCTTCTTATCTATTAAGGGTTTGTTGTCGAATAGGTTGCATAAAGTAGGCATGACAAATACCGCTTGTGTGTGGCAAGGATGAGATGATTGAGCATGTTTTCTGGAGATGTTGGTTTGCTAAAGTGTTTTGGACATGGTTTTAGGTTGAATTTTGCTTCTTCGTTACTATGTCGCTTTCATGGAAAGGCCCTCTTTTGGCTATCCCTTGGATGGTTAGGGAAAATTGCAAATCTTTGTGGCTCTCAATATGGTTGATTGCTTTCGGCTTTCAATGGAAGCATCAATGTAAAGTTACTTTTTAGGAGGATCCCTTCCCTCTTAGCCTAGGGGATTTGAGGAGCTTTAAGCAGGAGTTGGCTTTACTTGTGAGAGTCAAACTCAGTGTTTTCCATTGTGATGTGAGTCCCTTTATTTTGGTGTGCAAGCTCATATACTTGATTTTTTGGCTTTTTTAGGGAGTGATTTTTTCAGTACCCCTATTGTTAGTGTGATGCAATTTTTTGTTCCATGATTTACTTATTTGTTCCATGAAGTAATATCTATAGAGCTTCAAAGAAAAAGTAATTATGACAATGACTCATGTTTACTTGTTTTCTTATCTTATCTTATCTAAGTTAGCCCATCGATGCATAGAAGAGGCTCTCAAATACTTCCTTTAGGCCAACAACTCCAATGGTAAAGTCTTTCATAGAGTTCACTTGGATCTCTACTATATTCCTTGTAGGTACGGTGGCTTGGGTATGTTAACTCTCACCTTGCACTCAAAATCAACACATTGAGGCAACATTCCTTGTAGACCTTGGTGAGATTGTTGGCACATTTGTGGTCTAGAGTCTTTGGAAGGCTTGGTAGACTATTAAGACATTCGTCTCATGGAGAGATCCTAACTTATGGTCTAGCTTGTCCTTCAATGATCATTGCCTTTGGTGGTCCCCATTTTGTATGAAGGGAAGTTGTTGGTTGAATCAACATGGTTGTTAGCCCTACCACTGCTTAAGTAGGGTATCCAAACAACTAAAGGTCTGATTGAGAGCTAAATGAGGGAATGGGTCCCTTGGCTGTAACTTAAACGCAAGTTTAGAGTAGACAATATGGATAAGTTCATTCTAGAACATGTTTAGGTCTTTATTGTAGATGATCTTATTCCCAAATTGGGCCTTCAAGTGCCCCAGACTTGGGTACCGAGATTGGAAATGAGAGAAAGTGACAAAATTTACCAGATATAACCTTACCTTGGCCTACAAATGGCTCTCTGTAAAACCTAAGTTGTAAGGTCGTTTGAACAAACTTTGGGGTTTGAACTTTGAAGTCCAAGTAGAAAACATGGTTGTTCCCACTAAGAACCCCATGGAAGCTGGTTTTGGAGCCGAAGAAGGCCCAATTTTCCTAGTTTGTTACTGTAGGAGGTTTACTAGTAGACAATGGATTAATGTACATGGGACTGCAAAACTTGTGCTTCCCCCAGTGTGGGCGAGTTGAAACTTTAAACATCTTTTTTGGTTATGTTCCCTAACTATGTCTACATGGGCCTAAGTCCAAACTCCATGCCATGTTGTTAGCGATACCTCCCTGCCTCCATTTCATGGAACGCTACCTTGTTAGGAAATTGTCTTCCTTGGGCTCTTGATTTGTATTCTACTCAGTTAGTTCCCGTTGAAGTGTTTTACTTCATTTGGAAGAAACATAATGATGTGTTGTTTAATGACAAATAGCCTTCTTGCACTTTCTCATGGTATGACAATGCCTTGATTGTGCAAACACAAAAGATTCACATGGAAATGGAACACTTACAACAACTTTTGGGGTTTTGTACTAGGGCCCAGGATACCATGAGCTAGAAGCCCCTTGGCCCATTTGGGCACATGTTAGCATAGTGTCATTGAGGTGACATTAGGGCTCACCATTGGGCAAACAAGTAGGGTTGAGAGCGTAGCGAGTGGCGCTGTAGCTGGCCTTCTTCCTTGATTACGAATGGAAAGCAGTTTTTGACCTTAGCCATGGCCATATTGGAGAACTCCAAGTCTCTCGAAGAGGCCAATGATGGAGGGAATCAATGCATGGATGATGCTTTCTTGGTGACTATATTGGCCTTGCCCCCAATGATTGTGATGACCCCACTTGTTGCTGGCATTATTGTTTCTTAGTGTTTATGATTGGGTTGTTTGCCTAATGGTTTTAGGACATTGTCACTTTTGTATTTTGGATACTATTTGCTACTCTCTCTGTACTTGAATTTTTTGGCACTAGCCAACTTGCATTTTGAGTTTTGATATATTTGCTAGTGCATCCTGCTACAACAAAATCTAGCACCCCCATATGATGTAAAGTCCCAAGCATCGAGGGACTAGTCTTGTGTCAACTTAGGAAGGCTACCCATTGTCACCATAGTAGCTCTTCCTCTCACTTTTGGTTGGCTCTTCTCTAACTCGAGGGGGGATTCCCTAAAAGATAGGATTACTAGGGCTATAGAGTGGAGGGGCAAGGTGATTTATGAAGAGTAAGCCTTAACAAAACAAGTAGATGTAGTGTAACAAAATAATGAGTGGTGCGAGAAGGGAAAGATGAAGGTAGAAACCCCGAGATCAAGTGCCTAATCACACTTTGGGAAAATGGGGTCAAGGAGTCATAAATCAAATAGGGCAAGTGCATGAAAAATGTAAGGCAATAGGGGCTGCTATGCATGCCACAAATCAGCCTTCGCTTGCTGATTTATATTGCCAAAAAATTGTCCTTGGAAAGCTAGCTGTGCTATTCAAATGTTGGTATGAAGGTGATGCCATATCATGCTAGCAACAATTAGGTTTATTAGGTGTAAGATAGATACAACAACAACAATAATAAGAGGGGTTAAATGCTCACATTACATTATCCAAATGAATCATGGTTCATTATAAGGTCTTCAGATCAACAATACAAGGGTTTCCTACAATAGAAATCAACATGTAAAAGAATAAGTGCACAATGAAATCCCTCACATAAATGAAAATATACCTCCAATCTTCAATAAGGCTCCAAGCATGTGGTGTACAAATGTAGTCGAAGGGGAGAGCTCCTTAATCCCCATAATCTCGACAACCATTACAATGGAGAGAGAGCTCCTCTTTATAGAATGAGTCTCTTCTCTCATACAATAAAAAATCATTATTTGCTAAGTAACTCCATGATAAGTCAAAGAAATAATATAAAATTGGAGTGGTTAGATCCCTCCTCAATCCAAAGTTGACCATGTCACAATATGTGGACACAAGCCTCTCAAGGAGAATTCACCCTCATCCAAAAATAGGAAAGAGTTAACATGAAAGGTCTCCAAGAGAGGGCGTACTACTAAGAATAGGCATGATAACAAGGTCAAGATGCAAGTTGTACATATAAAATTCTCCCTCCAAGAATTGATGCATACACAATATAGAAAATAAAGTTCAACTTAGGAGGATGTGCTCAAGGGTCCACCTAGAAAGGCTCACAAAGTGCACCCTCCAAGGTGCTTGAGAGATAAAACAATAAAATAGTCCTCCTAGGAGAATGCTCCATAACGAACCTCCAAAAATATCAATTGGTCCACAAGATGCATGTAACCAATCCACATGTGTGAATCCCAAGGTAATCAACTCCATGCATGAATGTGCAAGGTGCCTAGTAAATGGAGCATTCCACAAGAAATGCAGTCAAACCTCGAAATAACAAGTGGAAAATCTCCAACAAGACAAATCCAAGGAGATAAGAGCAAATTAGGGTTTTGACCATGCCAAAACTCCATGAAATAATAAAATATGTACCTCCAAAAATAGCAAGAAGTGTTTGCACAAGTGTGCCCTCCAAGAAGATGCTCCAAATATAGTAAGAGGACCAAGTAAATGCATGCAATGTGCCATGTGTGTCCCTCTAAGGATGCAACATGCCTCTCAATAAAAACTCTCCATAGCCACATCAAATAAAATAATGTATGTGCCAAGTCAAAGAGTTGAGGGTCCTCTCCAATGAAGGTCAAAAGATGAAAAGTGTAGCATGAAATATTCATGCAATAAAGATGAGAGGGTACCTAGGAGAGTTGTGCCCTAGAAAATTGCGCCATGTAACTACCTCAACTACCCAACAAATAATATAATATCTCCATGTGAAGTGCGCCTTAGGAGGAGGAACCAAAGTGGTTAGAGCTCATCAATATCATGGTAAAACCATGTATTGTTTCCCATCACCATCAAAAAATCCCACCAAACCATGTGCACAAGAGAAAGTGTGCACTAGGAGAATGTGCCAACTTCTCCAACAGTAAAATAACCATGATTGCCTTGGAAACTGTGCCCAAGAAAGGAACGCTCCATAAAAAATCCTCAAATAACCTCCAAATGACCCCTCCAAGTGTGAACAACCACCAAGTGAAGTAGGGTGCTCAAGCCATTAACCTCCAATAAAATAATATGGATTAAAATGGATTAACTTAATCAATGAATAGTTAAATCAACCTCAAGATGTGTGCACAGAGGTTCATGCTTAAATAAAATCATAGTCCAACTTCCCAATAGTCATCAACTAATTAAATCAACATGAACATGTGTGCTAATGAGGGAGGGTGTTCTCCAACAAGTGTTGTATTGTGGAAACAAGTTAGATCTCCTAGCACAGACCACCATGATATCAACACAATGATAAATAGAGGCTCCACCTAGGAATGAACCTAGAATGCACCACCACACGACTATAACATGATTAATACCTCATCAAACCTTAGTAAAAGGCTTGATCATCAAAGATGTATGTTGCAATGTTTTTAAACTCAGACTCAGACTCAAAATCGGTCGAGGGTCAACTTGGACTCGAACTCGGATTGACTCGGACCGATCTGATTTGAATGACTCGGTTTACTAAAAAAATACATAAAATATTTAAATTTTAATGAAAAAATTATATTTTAAAGATTCCAAACCATGTTTCCAAAAAATTATTGAAACTTTGAAAGAAAGCATCATGAATAAATGAGCAATGGCAAACATAAATGAAAAGCAATGTTCCACCATCGCTTATATTGGGATCCTCATCATTAGTATCACCCTTTGCCTCTTGTCTAGCCATTTTTCCTCTACCTCGATCCTCTAGGAACATCAGTCAACATCACCCAATTTTGATGAAACTACCTAATCTAAGCCTTATAAATTATAATATGGTAGAAAAAGCTTAACATGCCTAATCAATGATTTTGGTTTGAGTGAAGGGTACATTTTTGCTAAGGCCATGACAAAGGAGTTCAACAATCAATACCACCAACATTGAGGTACATAAAGGGCATGGTGCTCTTGATTAAATGCCAATCCCATGCCCTCATACTTGATAGAATCCAATGAAAATGTTGCAATCCTACCAATCCCAAAATCCTGAAAACTGTTAAGTCTATTGAATTTTGAATGGGATATGAAATTTCTCCACATGAAGTTCAATGAGGTTGGAACCACTCTCAAACATCTTGAAACAATTAGTGGTAATGTTGAAAATTTAAGTAACAAGAATTTAACATTACCATTAATTGCCAGTGTTTTGGCAAACCCTTTTAAAGAAAAACTGAATTTTGCATGTTGGTGGGGTCCAGTACCTGCTTGGTTGAGTTGGTAGGGACTTGGTCGGTTCAGTACCAAACTGGCCCTCCGAGCCGAGAAATAGGCCGAGTCAATATGGTCGCTAGTCAACTCGGTTGACTTGATCGAGTTCGAGTTGACTTAGACCGCTTTTCAAAACAATAGTATGGAGTACCTCCCCAATCTAACTCAAACTTAGGAAAAAGTGCATCAATGAGGGTACTTACTACTAACATCATCAAACATATTTCAATGAGGGTACTTACTACTAACATCATCAAACATATTCCACCTAGGTGATATGCAATAAATGTTACAATGTCAAATCATATCATCAGAAATCCCACCAAGGCAAAGTGCACTACCACAAGATATATCATCTAACCACATCAACATCATAAGAAAAGGGGACAATAGAAATGCTAACCCATCCAATCATCATGTATGTCCTCACTACACATCCAACACCGAGTGGACCATGTAGAACACCCTCCTAGTGACAAACCAATAATCATCATGGAAAAGTCACTAGTCAACAATCATGAAACATCCATCTCCTAACACCATCATCATCAAACCCATTGGGGGCCTAGATCTATCATCCAAGAACAAGAGGTAGCACATCGAAGATAATCAAGTGTAGCAAAACCACATCAAAATGAGATACCATGCTCTACAACCATCAACTATGCAACCAAGGGGTGATCAACAAGGAAAGCACGTGTGAGAAGACCACCAAACTGGCAAGCACAATCATCCAATGAAGGAGAAATGAAACCCCTCCAAACCAAAGACCTCCATCAAATGTTCCAATGTAAAGAAGGGAAGCGGTTCCATGAAGATGTATCCCCCAAGTCAGTCCAAAGCTCCAAGGTACCAACAACAAATCTCCAAGAGGTGCAGTCTACAACCTAGTATGGTGTATGTGTCATGAGTGAGGGGGTGTAACACTGACGTTATGTCAACTTTTCACATTATATATATATATATATATATATATATATATTCTTTAGTAATAACCAAACCTAGATCCATCTTAACCCTGGATCTATCAAGCGTCGAGAGGGATCAAATCCCTCACAAGGTGCAAACCTTTTTGATGGTACAAAAAATTGTGGAAGGTTTGCACCTCGAGGGATTTGATCCCTCTTGGCGCTTGATAGATCTGGGGTTAAGATGGATCTAAGTTGATTGTATTAAAGCTATGTGCATATTATTATAATCAATAGTCAAAGGAAGATTCAATGTCAAAAAATAGTGTGGAACAAGGGAAGCAAATGTCCTAAAGAAATAATATACTCTATCTGATAAAGAGTCAGAGGAAATTGGTACAGTACTATTAAGTTGCATTAGTGATATTGAGAAAATGCTGGTATGGGGGGGTTGGGACTTTCTTTCAAGGCAAATAGAGGTTGCTAATTTTCTTTAACTACTTGTAGTGACCCCCATCAAGGTGAGTCTTCATTTGGTTAAAATTTTTTTAGTCATCTAGATGTCTTTCTTTAGAGGATCAGAGAAGTGCCTAATGTGTATCCTCTAAGCAATGCTAGAGCATGGGTACCCTTTATGTATTAGGCATGTGTTTGGACCACGTACAACACAAACGTTTGGATCCTTAGCATCATAAACTCGTGGTTCACAAGAACAACTTATGAATAAGGTGACGGCCTAGATAGTTTGATTCCAACTACAAGAAGTTGGTTATATCTGGTATGTATGTTGGTTGCATCACATACAAGTTATTTGTGACTGAAAGGTGGAATACAGAAGATAAATGTTTAGTTGCAATAGAAATTCAAGGTAGTTGTGGTTAAAAATAATGGACTAGTTCCAATTGGAAGGCTCCGGTGGAACTGGTGATAAACATTGAAGGGTGATTGTTATAGTAAACTAGTTCCATTATGGAGGTTCCGATTGTGGGAATGAACATCAGAAAATTACTACGTGTGTTTCAAGGCCAACAACATAGCAGCTTGGATTTTTCCAAGTTAATGTGTTATGTGCTTTTAATGAGTTGTTGTATGTACTACGAAACTTTTAGGAATAATTGCTATGCAAAGTAAGGTGATAGAAAATTGCAATCATTAGGCAAGGTGGCTATTTTGCTGGCAAATGTTTTGGCAATGACTTGTGTGGATAACACTGGAAATGCTCATCTAAACTTCATGAGAGTTGAGTTTAAGCATCTTCACGTCAAATTTTGCCATCAACTAAAAAAATGACTTTCTTGGCCACTGCTCAAAGACTTCTATTGGGTGTTTGATTTATTTGTTAGAGTAGCTATTAGTTATTTGTTGTTATTCTTCTAGTTATTGAACCCTGGGCATTATTTAATCAAGTTGTTTCATCATGTCTATTCTCACCATGCATGTTCTCTGTGTGACCATTAATGAGAATTTGTGAGGAATGTAGGCAAATTTGGGCACTGATAATGGAATTATGTGAAAGACAGGCCGTATGGATTATCCTGTCTGTACATACTTCATTTTACCACATTAAAATGACACAATGAGCTCTTAAAGGGATATACAGTTTCTATCTATTTAATAGTATGGTACAATGATAATCTATGTAGCTCGTTGACACTTTTATTTAATTCCAAATGTGTGCTAATTAGTCGAGGACATATGTATTTGTATGTAATATCAATGTTCATTAAATAAGTTGAAATAAGCACACTTTTTCTACCTTTATTATTACGTATTGTTGATAAAAGTTATATTGATGAATGTTTGGGGTTGTGTTGTGATTCATGTAGACATTGTTTAGCCTTTATTTTTCCCAAACTTTATTGCATTTAGGTTTCTACTGTGCATGTATAGTTGATATAGGGATTGAAACCCTTGTATATATGTAAAGGAAAGACAGTTCTTATTTATGGAAGAGATAGGCAGGATGTGTAGTGAAAAGTTGAGACATTTATCATGGTGATGGATGTAGCCAGAAGTCCTTTAGGCTAGGCCATGCATGGATGGAAACCAAAGGTCTTTTGGGTCAGGGCCCAGGCATGTTACCAAAGGACACCTGAAATGAGGCCATGGCCATAGGACAAGGTTATGGTGCAGTCCGTCAAGCTTCAGTTGGATAGTGGCTTGTATTTTTGCAGTGGGATTCTAACCAGCTCACTTGGCTGATAGTCATGATTAGGCAGATGGGCCTATCTTAACTTGATAATCCATTATTTGTAATATCCCATAGACATGAGCCCTGGGGTGTATAACTCGTGACCAGTCTGTTGAGGT
This sequence comes from Picea sitchensis, assembly GCA_010110895.2. Lineage (NCBI taxonomy): Eukaryota > Viridiplantae > Streptophyta > Pinopsida > Pinales > Pinaceae > Picea > Picea sitchensis. The sequence continues at coordinate 42,574 of SNQJ01S0003444.1, read as the reverse complement.
CCATCAGTGCCCAGGTCCATTATAAGCTAGAGCTGTTACCTTGTCCCCGAAATATTTATCTTGTACTAATGCTTGCCTTGTAAGTATATTATTGATGCAGGGAACTTTATAAACATTTTGTCACAAGGTGGTTAATATAGGGATGACCATAGTGTTTTTTTACATCTCCATTGGTTATCTATCTTATCCAATTCATTAGTGATTATTTTGGCAATTATTGCAATGCTTCTAAACATTAAAWAGATACAATGCCTTTGATCTTCTTTTGGAGCTAATAACGCTGCCCTGTCTRCAGATATGGATATCAAGATCAAAGCCATGTTAAAGCTGATCGAAGAGGAYGCAGATTCATTTGCCAAGCGTGCAGAGATGTTCTACAAAAAGCGACCAGAGCTTGTACATTTGGTTGAAGAGTTTTATAGAGCATATCGAGCTTTAGCAGAACGATGTGACCACATCTCTGGGGAGCTGCGCCAAATGCATTATAGCATGGCAGAGGTATTTCCAAACCAAATTCAACATGTGTTTAATGGAGATTCTTCTCAAGGCTCTCCCTTGACAGGGGCAACTCATCAATCTCTTGAAAGCCAGCAGAACAGWYTGAGTCCTCTTGATGCTGATGAAATTATAAAAAACACTTATGACCAACGAAGGGCATCACAATGCCAGATGCGTAATAGGGCTGCACTATCTTTTGAAGAGGCAGAGGATGCAGGAGAAGTTACAAAATTRCAGGGTCTGAAGCAGGTGAATGAAATAATTACAGAATGCAGAAYCACTGAGAAAAAGGCATCACAGTTGCAAGAGGAGCTGAATTGTGTGCAAGAAGAAAGCCAGAAGATGAAAGAAGAGTCATCATCTCAAATTGAACAAATCAATGAGCTGAAGGAGCAAGTATTCTCCTTGAAGAAGAAGAATGAAGAACTTGATCAAGAAGGGCAGGTACTGAGCCTGAAACTACGAGTTGAAATAGAGGAGCATCAAAAGCTTGAAACCGAAATTCAAAATTTGGAAGCAGAATTGCAGAAGTTGGAGGGGAGCCTTGGAAAAGGAATCCAGTCGGAAGATGTCAACCCCAAATATGGATCTAAACATGATAAAACAGTAAGTATGCAAGATGAGCTTTACCAGTCACAAAAGGAAAAACAGAGACATAGAACACTGGTTATGACGGGGGCTCAGCACTTGGGAAAAGCTGAAGAAGAAACTCATAATCTTCATCAAGCTCTTTCAAAATCACATGCAGAACGGGAGACAGTAATCCTTCAGTATCAAGATCTCCTCAATCTTTATCAGACTTCTGAAAATAAGGTCAAGGATTATCAGGTAAGACTGGTCCTTGCACAAGAAGAAAATGACAAGCTTAAAGATGAGTTATCATCTGGAGCTCTACATTTGAAAGCTATAGAAGAGAAAGCACAGCACGTAGAAAGGGACAAGAATTCCCTTGAACAGGAGATGGAACATTTAATCAAGAAGACAAGCTTGCTAATGGAAGAACTAACTTCTGCACATAACGAGGAACAAAGTCTTAGAGTAAGACTGCAAGAAGAGACCACCCAGAACAGGAGGATTGATAGAGCTCTGGCAAGCTTCCAAAAGGCATTGAGTCAATCACAGGAACAAGAGAAAGTTCTGACAGCAGAGATACAAGTGGGAAATGAGAGGCTGAAGGATGCTGACAGAAAGTCTGAAGCAGCTCTGAGAAGCATCCAACAGGCATTGAGTCAATCACAGGAACAAGAGAAGATTCTGACAGAAGAGATACAAGTGGGAACTGAGAGGCTGAAGGATGCACAAGAAGAAAACAAAAGGCTTAAAGATGAGTTATCAAACGGAGCTCTACACTTGAAAGTTATAGAAGAGAAAGCATGGCACTTAGAAAGTGACAAGAATTCCCTTGAACAGGAGATGGAGCATTTAATCAAGAAGATGAGCTTGCTAATGGAAGAACTAACTTCTACACGTAACGAGGAACAAAGTCTTAAAATAAGACTGCAAGAAGAGACCACCCAGAACAGGAGGATTGATGCAGCTCTGAGAAGCTTCCAGCAGGCATTGAGTCAATCACAGGAACAAGAGAAAGTTCTGACAGCAGAGATACAAGTGGGAACTGAGAGGCTGAAGGATTCCGACAGAAAAATAAAGCTTCTAGAGGAAGAGATTTTCCAATTCCAAAACAAGAATGACATTCTGGTGGAGCAAATCTCATCTGCATCAATGTCTATTAAGACTCTAGAAGAGGGAATCTCTAAATTGAAGCAAGACAGGGTCAATTTGTTAGATGAAGTGGCGCTTCGTCTGGACCAGAGAAATGCTTTGCAGCAAGAACTTTATTGCTTGAAAGAGGAAAGGAATGACCTAGACAGAAGATTTCAGATGATCACAAGGCAAATCGAACTACTAGGACTAGAGCCAGAGAATCTTCAGTTGTGTTTTGTTAGTTTGCAAGATGACAATAAAAAATTGAGGGAACTCTGCCAAAAATACCAGGAGGAAAAGTTAGCAATGTCAAAGATTGCTGAAAAAGTAGAGGAGGAGCTTAGAGACAGAAAGACGGCTCTAGAAAATGTAGTGTCATCTCATACAATAGAGGTACAGAGGCTTGACGATGAATTGAAGAAGCAGCAATTGCTTGCCCAGGATCTGCAGGAAGAGAAGCATACCCTAATTGTTGAGAACCAGCACTGCACTAAGCAGATAAACATTCAGGAAGCAAATTTGCAAGATTTCCAGCAAAGGCTTTCTCAACTTGAAAAAGAAAACATGAACTTGAGCAGTGAGTTGATGAATTCACTTGAACATGTGGGACACCTCAATAAACAGCTATTCTTTTTCCAAAGTGAGAAAGAAAAAAATGAGCATGAACTTACAGCTTGCAGTACTCAAATAAGCAATTTGGAAAAGGAGGTTTTCTTGTTACAAGCAGAAGGAGATGATCTGAAGACTAAACTACAAGAAGAGACAGAAAAATGGAAAAACTCAGAGGTTGAGATAGGAGAGTTACATGGCATACTTTGTCAAATGGAAAACAAAAACACTGCATTATCAGATGAATGCGAGAAACATACCAGAGAGTATAAAGCTGTGGAAGAGAGGGTGTCAGAACTAGAAAGGACCATTCACATAAAACAAACAGAAAATTTTTCATTGCTGAATAACCTATCTTCTGAAATGATATTTAACAAGGAACTGAAAGTACAGATGGAGAAGCTTCGAAACATACTTGCTGTACCTGATATTGCAGGGGGGCAATTAGAAAGCACAAATGCAGACAGCGTGCAGTTGCTCAATATTATTTTTGAGAAAGTAAAAGACCTTCAAACAGAACTTTTACACGTTGAAGAAGAAAACGAACGGCTTTCCATTGTGGCATTGGCAGTGAGTACATATCTAGAACATTTGAAGACAGAGATGTCTGTTTTGAAATCAGAAAAAACATCCCTCATTGAAGAGGCTGCAATAAGATCTCAACACTTAGAAAATCTGCAAAAGGAGATCCCCATTTTACAGGAGGTCGCTCAAGGGCTGGAAATAGAATTACAAGCCAGTGTAGAGAGAGAAGGAAACCTAGAAAAAGAAATGAAGAATCTTAAACATTCTTTAGTAAGTTCTCAAGATGCACAGATGATATTGCAAGATGAGCATAAGAGAACTTTACAGGATTACAGTTCTGTCAAAATGCAAAATGACGAGTTACAAGGCATGTTGTGTCTTACTGAAGAGGAAAATCAAATATTTCTGACTGAGGCATTAACACAAATTAGTCTTGTGACTATACTACAGGGCAACATTGCTCAAAGGGACAAGCATATAGAGCAATTGGTGGAAGAATTAAGCAAGTCATATGAGGAAAAGAAGGCACTTGAAAACGAGATCCAAATGAGTGCTAGAAATTTGCAAATGTTAGAGGTTGAGGTGTTGAAATTTCAGGAGTTGATACAAAGGTTCAAGGAGGAGAAAAAACATGCAGATGCATTGCAGGATGAATTAAGTGTTGCTCAGGAAAAGTGTGAACAAATGGATGTTCAAATTAAAACTGGTAATGATCTGATAAAAGAAAAGGATAATATGCTTGGCAAGCTCAGGCAGAAGCTACAAGTAGTTGAGGAAGACTATATGATGTTGGTAAGAGAGTTAGAGAGTGTAAAACAGGAACATGCAATGGGTCAAATGACAGTGAATGGACTTAAGCTGCAAGTGTCATCATTGACAGAGGAGATTATCGATCTCAAAGCTGAAATATCAGCCACAGTTAAGGATAGGGCAACATTGAAAGAGGAATTGCATGGCTTGCAAAGGGAGAGAGAGATTCTGAGCGAAAAATTATCTTCTGCTTCCATACAGGAAAAAATGTTACGAGAGGACTTTAAGCAGTTGCAAGAAGGAGGAGAAAATACAAGAAGACAACTGCAAAAGCAAGCTGAACAGGCCACAGTGCTGGAAATAGAAATTGAGAAGTTATATGGAGCCCTGCAATCTACAGAGATGGAGAATGCACTATTGAAATATGGAAATCAAAATATGTACAAAGCAAGCAAATTGCTTGAAACGAGAACATTGGAGCTTCAGGAAGAGCTTCTTTCCCGGGAACACGAGAAGGAGAAACAAGGGACTGAGACAGCAGTTAGAGTTGCACAAATAAAAGAACTTAAGAGAGTTATTTTTGATTTTGAAACAGCGAAGAACAATTCAGGAGCTAAAGCTTCAACAATACTTGGCCTAATAGCCCCTATGAAAGAAGAAGTATGCTTGTTGAAGGAACAAGTTTTGGATCAAATGAATATTTTAAAAAGTGACACTCACCAACTTAAGGTAAATGTAATAGATGGATATTTGTTTTCTGACAAGTTCTTTAGGCCTGCTGAGGATCTAACCAGCCTATTAAACAAGAATAAATGCCTAAGACATATTTTCATCTAGCAGTGCAACTGAATATCGTATAAGAAACCGTCTTCTAAACATAGCAAAATGAAAATTCTCACTGAAATATGAATCTGTTTTTCAGGATAATCTGCTCAAGTGGTTTCAAGATGCTTTGGAGAAAATGCAGGAAACATACATAGAACCGTCTGCGGAAGCAGAGAGTCGAGCTCATGAGGTTCAAAAGCTGCAGGCAGATATTGATGAGGTTCAGCACATTGTTATTGAACTGGAAAGAAAGAATCAGACAATGAAAGATGAATTGCAGAGAAGTATCAAAGAATGGTGGGATGCCAAAGTCAGATTAGAGGATACACACAACAAGAAAATCCGTTTGGAATCAGAAAACAAATCACTGAAAGCAGAACTACATGGGTATACACAAAAGGCCCTTCAACTACAAGTAGAGAGGAATACTGTTCAAAACTTGAATTCCAAGCTCAAGGAAGCAAAAGAGCTTGAAATTTATGTTTTAAGGCTTCTTGAGATGGTCATTGGTCCAGAGCCAAAACAAATGTCAGTAAACATGGAAAGCTGCCAATTTGCAGAGGATAAACTGAAAGAAATTTTTCAAGAACTTGTTTGCCTGAAACATGAAAATGAGAAACTTAAAGATTATGCCTTGCATATGTCTTCTAAGGTTGATAAACTTGAAGATGCGTCAAGTTTAACATACAAAGAAGGGATACAGAGAAGGGATACCGGCATGGACAATGGTGAAAATAATATTAATCTATTAGAAGAGTTTGAGCTCCTTAGAGAGATGTGTAGAAGTTTAGAGATTCAAGTGCAGAAACTGGGTGAAAAAGCTGAAAATTTTGACACAAAGTCTCAGGAGGCACAGAATTTGGCAATGAAGTTGGAGGAGTTGCAACCAGCACTAGTAGACATACGGCGGCTTCAAAAGCAAATACGTGCTCTGCAGGCTCGAGTTAAAAACCTGAAGCAAGAAAATACTCGACTCAAAGGTGAGTGCACTTCTAACAGATCACCAAAATTCAAAGAGGTTTTGCACATTAAAGAAGCAGACTTGGTCAAAGAGGAATCTCTTGCATTACAAGAGGAGAAAGAGGTGGTTATCGATGAAGCTAAAGGCCCGGCAAGTACTGATGCTGTTGGGCGAGAGATTGATATATTGCAGGAGGAAAACAGAAAGTATTGGAACCGACTCAGCTTTGCCACAAAACAAACACAAAACCTCCAAAATGGAGTCCAAGAGTTGCAAAACAAAATGAAAAATTTGAAGCAAAACAACAAAAAATTAAAGGATGACAAGTTGGGGGGAATAGATTATAATTCGGCTGAAAAGCAATTAAAAGAAACCCAAGGGCAAGTCATGCAGCTAGTAGAACACAATAATAGATTGAAAAAGGATCTCAAGTATGGGTTTGCTTGGATTAACAGAATGCAGGAGGAGATGAGTGGCCAGGAACACAAGTTTAAGTTTGCTGAAGAGATCTCAATATTAAGTCAGCAAAACAGCAAAATAGCAGAAAGCTTGGAAAATGGTTCAGAGAAAGCCCGGGTTTTGGAATTGGAGGTCCGAAGGATCCGCATTATTTTCTCAAGGTTTCAACAGAAAATGTTGGAAGATGGGCCCAAGATCAGAGTTCCATTACGAGCATTCCTTGTTGGCGGCAGAAAGGAACAATCTTCCAAGCAACAAGCTCGCTGTGCTTGTATGCAACCTTCAACTGTTGACTAGACAAGGCTAAAGCTGCAGTCATATCATGTTGGTTATGGAGGGAGCTTCCAAATTTTGCAGAATCTCCTGCTAGCTGGTTGTTAATGGTCTCCCAGTTGTTTTGGGCAGGCATAGACTAGTGCTTACATAAGGGCAGCACTCAGCTACAATCAAGTATGTGATTAATTAGATGTTAACTATTCCACACTCATCTAGTGTTAGCTATTACCTTCTAACCAGCAAGGAGAGCTCACGGCCTCTCCTAAGAATAATGTGTACTGTTCATGGCTGTGTAATCATATTTCATATTTATAGTCTACATACATAAGTCCAATGTTTTCATAGATAGTAAAATGTGTACTCAATATGCAACAGGTCAAGGCCATCTCTTTTGAAAGAACTGATATAATACTTCATCTTGCAGTTGTAAAGTTCTATCAAAACGCTTTCTTGAATAGATCAAAAAAGCCTTATTTCTACTGTGAAACATTTAATATAACAAAATTAAGTAGCATAAATGCTTTCTTGAATACATAAAAAAAAGCCTTATTTCTACTGAAACATTTAATATAACAAAACTAAGTAGCATAAATGCTTTCTTGAATAGATAAAAAAAAACCTTATTTCTACTGTGAAACATTTAATATAACAAAATTAAGTAGCATAAAATTCAGTGAGACTTTTGGTGGGCATATATCTATCACTAATTATTTTTATTTTTACATATAACTTTTTTTAATATATTGTTTCATCGTGTTATTACAATTTTTTTTGAAAAAACTAATTAATGGACTTTCATATATAACTTTTTTTAATATATTGTCCCCTGGTTATTACAATTTTGTTTGAAGAACTAATTGGTGGACTTGATAGTCTTTCTTGTTGTGAGTGAATTCATCTTGAAGAATTTTGATTTGGGAAATAACAATTATACAGTTAATCGAGAAATGATATACATGCACATGATTTAAATAAGAAATAGAAAACCACATCATTCATAGAAACATAATAGTTGTTGCTTTAATAAAACCTGAATTTTTGTCAAAGCTACTTTTCTTCATTCCGAGGATGATACTTAGGGTAAATTGGATTTGTCAGAAGTTCAAAGCCTATTACAACAATATCATCCTCCGGGTAAATTGGATTTGTCAGAAGTTCAAAGCCCATTACAACAATATACTCTTTAAGAAGTCAACATGTCAATTGATTGTGAGAATTGAACTTGGGTGAGGAGTTTTCTTCATTCCGAGATGATACTCAGGGTAAACTGGATTTATCAAAAGTTCAAAGCCCATTACAACAATATACTCGTAAGAACTCAACATATCAATTAATTGTAAGAATTGAACTTGGGTGAGGAGGATAACAATTTCCTCCCACCCAAACTAGAGTCAATTGACACCTAAGTTTTAACCTTAATTTATTTCACCTTTCTATTTAATTAATTATCCTGAGAACTCTTACCTTGTCATGATTATTAGGACTCCCTCTTCCATAATGAGTATTTATTTTTTAATCTTTCTTAGTTATTCATATTTTTTTTTTGTAAATAAGAGTGTATGTATATTAAGAGCTTTCAAAAACTGAAGCAAGATAGCAAAGTACAAAGATATTCAGGCTGTAGTTACTGGACTGCCCCAGCCATGGGGAAACCAGTCCAGCCAGCCCTACCAACCCATTAGTCCAACAAGTCATAGTTGAAACTAGTAAGAGAGTATTTTATTGTTTATCTTCTACTACCTAAACCTGAGAGAACTTAGCACCTAAACTCTGAAAACTTAGACACCTGGCAGGTAGCTGGGTCGCGTGGCCGAAAGGTCTCCTGGCCAAGGCTCTTCCTCAATGTACGTTGTCTCGTCGCTCCACTGCTTGCCCGCTTCCTTGCTGCGCTCAGCTCCCTCGGCGTCGCCCTCGCACGCGTCCTTCTCCCTGCCTGTGTCTACTGGGCTCGGCACGTGGTGCCGACCTTCATTTTTAACGACTTCGACAGGATCCGGGAACATGGCTGCATGTATGGACGATATAATTTGGAGGAAACTTGCCACCTTTACTTCCGTAGCTTGCATGCGAAAGTGTAAATCCGCCACCTCCTGTCTAAGCTCAAAAACCAAATTGTGCAGTACAGACAGGCTATTCCTGAATTTCTCTTTGTCAAAGGAATCCTGGGGGTGAAGTCCTGCAACCTTAGGCGCCTCCTGTGGACAAGGGCCACATTCCAGGTTACCCGGAGGGTCATGGGAGGGCACGGGGCTAGGGGGGCCAGCTGGGGAGTCTTGAAAGAGCCGAAGGAGTGCAATTGGAGTTCGAGGAATTACCGCCATGGAGCTTAACTGCGGAGCTTGCAGAGAGACCGGAGTGAAGTCAGGCTGATGGCGAGGTGAGGAATCATCAGAGGTCGAATCCAGTGGAGTAATCGGGGGCCTCCGAG
>SNQJ01S0003444.1:6120-33529 GCA_010110895.2 Picea sitchensis | reverse complement strand
ACTTTTTTTAATATATTGTTTCATCGTGTTATTACAATTTTTTTTGAAAAAACTAATTAATGGACTTTCATATATAACTTTTTTTAATATATTGTCCCCTGTTTTTTTTTGAAAAAACTAATTAATGGACTTTCATATGTAAACTTTTTTTAATATATTGTCCCCTGGTTATTACAATTTTGTTTGAAGAACTAATTGGTGGACTTGATAGTCTTTCTTGTTGTGAGTGAATTCATCTTGAAGAATTTTGATTTGGGAAATGACAATTATACAGTTAATCGAGAAATGATATACATGCACATGATTTAAATAAGAAATAGAAAACCACATCATTCATAGAAACATAATAGTTATTGCTTTAATAAAACCTGAATTTTTGTCAAAGCTATTTTTTTTCATTTCGACGATGATACTCCGGGTAAATTGGATTTGTCAGAAGTTCAAAGCCCATTACAACAATATCATCCTTCAAAGCCCATTACAACAATATCATCCTCCGGATAAATTGGATTTGTCAGAAGTTCAAAGCCCATTACAACAATATCATCCTCCGGGTAAATTGGATTTGTCAGAAGTTCAAAGCCCATTACAACAATATACTCTTTAAGAAGTCAACATGTCAATTGATTGTGAGAATTGAACTTGGGTGAGGAGTTTTCTTCATTCCGACAATGATACTCAGGGTAAATTGGATTTATCAAAAGTTCAAAGCCCATTACAACAATATACTCGTAAGAACTCAACATATCAATTAATTGTAAGAATTGAACTTGGGTGAGGAGGATAACAATTTCCTCCCACCCAAACTAGAGCCAATTGACACCTAAGTTTTAACTTTAATTTATTTCACCTTTCTATTTAATTAATTATCATGAGAACTCTTACCTTGTCATGATTATTAGGACTCCCTCTTTCATAATGAGTATTTATTTTTTAATCTTTCTTAGTTATTCATATTATTATTATTATTATTATTTAATTATCTCTTATCCAATTTTAATTAAGTTTACTTTTTCCTTAGTAATGGAGTTCTTTTCCTTTTATCCTCTTTTTATCGGTATTATTTCTTTAATGCATATTTTTCCCTTTTTAGTTTATTAATAGTTTGGTTTTATTTTTCTCTTTTATATTAATGTAGACTCTTGCCCTTTTCCACTCTCTAATTATTTTTATTAAAATGAACATTTTTGTTTCAATATCTATTTTCTATTTGTTTATCTTGGAGTTAACTTCTTAGATTTTATTTTTATAACAATTTTAATAAAATTATATATTTTTTTGTTTAATTTCAAAAAAAAATATATTTTTAAAAATTTATAAATATTATTAAAATAAATGTAAAAAAAATCAATTTTAATAAGATTATATTTTTTTTCTATTTAATTTCAAAAAAATTATATTTTTAAATTTATAAATATTATTAAAATAAATATACTAACCACTTCTTTACGTCTTTTTAATATCTTTTTTAATAAATACTTCCTCTTAAGCTCACTTTTTTAAATTCAATTTTATTTTTTATTTATTATTTCATTTTTCAATTCCCCTCCATATCCCTGCCCTTTCCTATGTAAAGGTGTCACCCTCTAGGTTCCAATGTTTTCTTTCATTGATGAGGGGTAAAGTATTTGTAATAAAAATCACTCAAACTCATGGGTAAAGCACTGGGATAAAAGTCATTCAAGTGATTAAATTTAAAAATGTATTTCACAACCTTCTTTTGAATTTTACAATTTATTTATCTTTATGTATAAGTTATGGATTACTCAAATCAAAATAGGGAGCCTCTGTGTATCAAATCAAAATAGAAAGTATCTTTATACACAGAATTCCTACATACATGAAGGTTGGGGAATATAAATGTCTTCTCATAAATAAACTCATATTTCACTCCTAAACAACTTCTTCCCATAACTAAACTCATATTTCACTCCTAAGCAACAAAGTACACTATAGTATAGTAATAATTTATTGAGAAATGCATCACTACAAGATTTAATAGTACATGGTGACTATTTTAAGGATAACAATTACCCCCTCTATGCTTTAGTGTTTTCACTTAAGTAATAATAAGCAAATATTATTGAATATGGATTTCTACAGTTTATCAACATTGTGCATTGTTTTGGGTTTCACTGTGTCATATTTTAATTTCAGACATATTTTGATTAATTTATACAACCATTATATTAATGTATTTTAAAAGATAGCAAATGAAGATGCAACTCACATAAGTAATAAAACTTAAAGGGAGAAGAAAAACAGTGAAAAGATGTCTCGGAGAACACACTAACCATTGATAAAATAACAAAGAAATATAAAAAAATAAAACAAACTCAAAGGACAAGCATAAGATGAATTAAAGGGAAGAACTCAAAAAAAGAATGAGCGAGGACACACTTTATGTTCTTGATTCTCATTTGTTTTTCAACTACTCCCATTTAGTTCATCTTACTTTTTTTTTTTTTAATCTAGTAGAAAATAATTTAGTTTGTCTTATGCTTATCCTTTGATGTTTGTTCATTCATCTTTGTATTTCTTATTGTTTTACTGGTGGTTGGAGCTTTCTCCAAGGCATCTTTTAGTCTTTTTCTTCTCTCCTTACATTTTAGTGCCTTTGCGAGCTACATATTCATTCTCTATCTTTAGAATGCACCCTGAAGATGGATGGAGAACTCAACTGAAAAGCATAGACATTGAAAAATATAACCCAATTAAACCAAAAACAATGTGCAATAAACAAATAGTCGTCTATTTCTAGTGACATCTTTGATTCTCATCTCTACTATTATTATAACTTCTCTTGATCTCATTCTCAATTTCTGTTGCATCTTTTAATCATCTTTAACAATAAGTCTCTTCTCATATTTCAGTTGATCTTTATTTAATTATCCTCTCATTAAACTAATCCTATTCTTTGCAAGTCTCATGAACTCATTATTAATCAATCAATACTTATGATAATCAAAGGTGTGTGGTGAATCAGTGATGGAGGAGGGATAGAAGGAAGGTGATTTAGGGTTTGAAGGGTTTCATTCCAAGGGTGGGAAACACCATCTTCCTATCGTTGGTTCCCTCAATCTATCTTTCCTTGTGGAATGGTTCGTGGAGGAAGCCATGGATTTGGTGTAGAGAGCATTGATTGGATATATTTTTAGGCCAAAGCCACAAATTTCAAAGTTGGTTCCATGGATTGGAGCTTTGAGGGCAACAATTATAAAGGGGAAGGTGAAGTATTTCTTTGCTTCAACAAGGGTTCTTTACATTCATTTTTGAAAATGTGGTGAATAGGGTGGTTGTGTTGTGTGGCAGGCCCTAGTTCTTTAACAAAGTTGGGCTTGTTCATAAAGAATGGTTAGATTCTTTCAACTCTTGTTGTGCTCTTAGGGATGAGATGCTCCTCTTGGTGAGGCTGATGATGCTCCCGCTATACCATTGTGCTATTAAGCCCTGCAAGCTATTGGGGAGTTGGGTTATTTTTCTATCCATTAAAGGACATTCTCTCTCATGAGGGGGTTATGCAGATTGCCGATTGTATGTTCGTCAATGGAGGGATGCTGGAGCAGATTATTTCTATTTATGAGGGAGAAGAGTAGGATTATATGTTGGGCTATGAGGGCATCCCTTTTAGATTCCCATTTTGTAAAAAACATGGTCATCTTCAAAATGGATGTTAGTTCCGAGAGGATTTGGCCAGGAAAGGGAAGCGGGGTGAGTTCTCTTCTTAGTTGATCTAGATTAGATCATTATATTATTTTTAATCTATCTAGATGCTTTCAAAGTGGAAAAAAATGGAGGAATCAACTTGCAGGGTCATTTTAGTGGTAGGTCCTAGTTTGAAAAATCGGGGTCCGAAACCTTCCAAAGCCATTTGAGGCATTAAACGACGTTTTTTTAAGTTCTCGTGTCCATAAATTTTTCTCACTCTCTTTCTGGTGTTCTACACTACGAGAGATTTCCAATGATGTATAATATGCGTCAAATGGAGCTCATATACAAAAGTTATTCCTCTCACAAGTTGTCCTATCATGTTGACCACCATGGGATGAGAGGATGCCAAGTTAGCCCCATTATTCATGCATATGGGGCTATCCATGTGAATAATTTCAAAAAGATTCTAGAAGGTCCAAAACCTTATCACAATTGAAGGTTGAGGAAGTCAAAACCCTAACCCTAGACGGTTATAGGGCTATGTTAAATACTGGGATGCCAGGAGGAGAAGGGGTTCCATTCTATGTTATTGTGTTCTGTTCCATAGTAGAGAAGAACAAATGGGAGTGGGAAATTAGAGAGCATAACATAGAGGGTTAATGTTATGTAACAACCTAACATGCGGCATGTCTTAGGTAACTCCATAGAGAGTGGCTTCTCCTTTGTAATTGCATTATTTCCATACCAGAGAAAAGAGAGTAGAGCAACCTCACCTTCTAGCTAGGTTTTCTCCCATAAGAGTTTCCTAGAGAAAATATTTGTGTTATTTTGTGGATGGTGTGTGATTGTATTTTATTGTTCTCTATTTTATACATTTGATCTATTTCATGCATAAGCAAAAAATCAATAACTAAAGATTTTGGAATTTAAAGGAATTTAACCTTCATAGTGTAGATTTTAGTTTTATTTATTAGATCTGTTATGATGAACTATTCCAGTGGAATATATAGATCATATTGGTACCAGAGAAGGTTTTCTTTTGGGTATTTGTTGGAAGTTGCAGGATCCATAAAACAATTTAAGAAGAAAGTCGTAGAACCCTAGCCATGGTAGATGAGTCTATTCATAACAACCCTTGAGATCCAACAAAAGAGAGATTTAAGAGGTTGGATGCACAAGTCGCCAATATCAACTGCAATATGAACCTCCTCATGGAGTCTGTAGCAAGCAAGCTCGAACCGTCCAGAGATGATGGAGGCTCTAACTTAGAGATTGGATTGAAAGGGAAATCAGGAGATCAGGAAGACCTTGGAAATGAATCACGGAAAGAACCCGAGAAAGAGCATGTGACTTCGAGTGTCGTTAACCCTTCATAGTCCCTATTCAAGATGGAAGCAGAAGTGGACATAAAGCCATACAAAGGTGAGATCAATGCATTAAAACTGAATCATTGGTTGCAACAACTAGAATTTTATTTTAGCATTCACCTTATAGATGAAGAGAAAAATATTTCATTTTCTAGATTGAAGTTAGAGGGCCATGCTTTAACCTGGTGGGAAATCCATAYAGAAACACTTAGCCTAKAGGGTGATCTGCTAGTAACTAGGTGGGAGGAATTCAAAACCCTCATCAAGTCCCAATTCTACCCTATCGGGTATGTAGAGGACCAATGGATCTAGTGGAACTACTTCATGAAGAGGCAAGACAAAGTGTACATGAGTACACCATTGAGTTTAGAAATATGGTCATAATGCTGGCTATGTCTCACAAGAACCTAGATGCACTCCTCAAGTGTTTGGGGGGCTTACACAATCATTTACGAAATCAAGTGATGCTCTTCAAGCTAATGACAGTGGATGAGGCGTGTGTACAGGCACAATACTTGGAAAACATAGGCCAAAAGAAAGAGAAACCAAGCGGTTCCAAGCAGAAAGAGAACCAGAAAGCTTCCAAGGAGGGGAAGAAGAAGTGGAAGGGGGGAACGGATAAGAAGACGAAAACCACTGCACATTAGTGCAAGGATCTTAGAAACCATTGCAATATTGATGGTCACTCAAAGGAAAAATGATGGAAACTGCATCGAGAGCTGAACTCGAAGAACCACAAGAAGGACATAAAGAAAAATAACCTTCTAGCCACAGATTCAAACAATCAGGTTGAAAGTAGCTCTGATGTGGATGAAAATATTGTCTGCACATCTATGTAGAAGGAGTCCAATTGGAGTAGCCTTCATCACTAAGAAGAGAAGGAGATGACCAAGCTCTTCCACATCAAGATTCAGGTCAAGAATACCAAGATAGATGCTTTGTTCGACTTTAGTTCACTGACTAATCTCATAGCAACAAATCTGGTTAGAAAGCTTGGATTGGAGGTTCACTATCATCATAGCCCCTATCCATTGGGTTGGGTAAACAAGGATGCAAAGATCAAGGTAACAAAGTAGTGCAAGATTAAATTTGTTGTAAGTGCTGATTTTATAGATGAAGTATAATTTGATTTAGTGCCACTAGATGTATGCAGAGTAGTGTTTGGAATCCCATACATGTATATGAGGGATGGTATCTTCATGCAGAGATCCAACCAATACTGCCTCATCAAGGATGGGAAATCCTTCATCATCAACGCACACAAAGGAAAATAAAAATTTCATTGGTAAGTGCCAATCAAGCTAACAAATTGATTAGTTCTAGCAAGAAATATGTTTTACTTTTCTTAAGATAAAATAAATCCGATGATAAGTCAATAACAATAAATGCATCCCTGGAGGGGTGTACTAAAGAGAAAAAATATCACTTGGAGGAGTTGCTACAAGCATATAGAGGAGTGTTCTAGGAGCCTAAAGGGATATCACCCAAAAGGAATGTGGAATACGAAATAGAGATATTTTCAGATTCCCCATTGCCAAATATTAGGCTGTATAGATAGTTCGTTCTGGAAAAAAATGAAGTAAAGAAGCAATTGTAGCAGTTGTTGGAGTAGGTTGTGATTCGAATAAGTACTTCACCTTATGGGTAACCCATCATAATTGTGCCCAAGAAGGATGGGACTTTGAGAAAGTGTATCGATTATAGAGCATTGAACAATATCACACTGAAGAATTGATACCCTTTTCCTAGGATCGATGATATGTTGGACTAGTATCTACATGCCAAATACTTCACTAGGTTGGATTTGAAATCAGGATATCACCAGGTATGAGTCAAAGAAGAATATATATAGAAGACTATATTCAAGGCATGACAAGGTCTGTATGAGTGGTTGGTTATGCCATTCAATTTATGCAACAGATCAACTACATTTATGAGATTAATGGATGATGTTTTATGCCCTTATATAGATTCATTTGTTATTGTCTATTTGGATGATATGCTGGTTTATAGTGCTACTTCAGAGGAACACATCTCACGTCTTATGCAAGTGTTAGAGACCTGAAGAAGCACCAACTACTAGCCAATATCAATAAATGCTAGTTTTCTCAGCAATCCATGGTGTATTTGGGGTATGTGATCAGTGGAGGTGAGCTCAAGATATATCTCACCAAGATGGATACCATCATGAAATGTCTAGTTCCTACAACTATCACTAAAGTTAAGAGATTTGTTGGGGTAGCACAATACTTGCGGAAGTTCATAGCTTCATTTTCAGTAGTAGCTACACCACTCCATGCCATAACAATGAGTGGTAAGAGTTTCCAGTGAGGGAAGAATCAACAAAAGGCTTTCGATGAGTTGAATAGAAAGATCAGTCAAGCACCAATGCTTGTGCTACCAAACTTGTAGAAGCATTTCTAAGTGGAGACAAATGCAAGTGGGTATGCCATGGGAGAAATCTTGATGTAGGGAGGAAGGCCTATCTGCTATCATTCTAAAGTATTTCATGGGGTGGTACTAAACTACCCTACCTACAACAAGGATCTCTATGCCTTGGTACAAGTTGTCAAAAAGTGGAATATCTATCTGATGGGAAATGAGACCATCATCCAAATAGATCACCAATTTCTCTAGTATTTGCAGGCCCAAAGTAAGTTATAACAAACAAGGCACTACAAATGGATGGGGTTCTTACAACAGTTTCATTTGGTCATAAAGTATAAGAAGGGTAGCAAAAACAAGTTGGTATACATTCTTTCATGACCACCCACATCCAAGATTACAACTTTGGGAACTTTGATGCATATGGAATATTTTACCCATGATGCATACAAAGGGCATACACAAAAGATGAGGACTTCAAAGGAGTTGTTTCAACAGTTACAAGGCTAAATTTGTATAGAAAAAGATGACAATAACTTGAAGTGGGTATCATTTCGAGAATGTTTTACTCTACAAGATCAACAAGCTTCGTGTCCCTTAAGGTGAACAATTGCAACTTATCCGGAGAGGCTCACACCTCAAGGTTGCAAGAGAGATTTTAGTGTTAGAGACAATTCCCAACTTGTGGTATGTGTGGCCTAGAATGCAAGAAGATGTATCACACTATATTAAAGGATATATACTTTGTTGTACCAAAAAAACAAGTAATAGGAAGAAAGGTCTATACCATCCATTATCAGTACCCACTATACCTTGGGAAAAATTTCCATGAATTTTTGGGTGGTTTACCAACAACTCAGAAATGACATGACTATATTTTGTGGTAGTTGACATGTTCAACAAAATTTGCATTCTCATTCCTTGTAAAAAAACCATCAAGGGGGCGAAGAAAACTTGTTGTTTGAATACGTTGGGTGCACTTTGGGATACCAAGGAGCATCATCTCAGGATAGGGACACTAGATTTCTCAAAGCCTTTTGGACTACATTGTGGGAAGATGGACAATAGCTCAAAGAGGTCTACATCCCATTCCGTCCACAGATAGATGGGCATATAAAAATAATCAACAAGACTTTGGTGTAGCTTTTGAGGGGCTACAATCAAAATCATAAAAAGACCTGGGATGAAAATTTGAACTATATTCAATACTCTTATAATATAGTGTTCCACATTTCTACTGGTAAGTCTCCTTTTCAAACTTGCTTTGGATATTTGACACATACCCTTAAGATGTTGTATATGGACATGAGGAGAAGTGAGGGAGGACCTCATAGGAGATGCATTAAAAGAAGAAAAAAGTGTTGAGAGAAGATCAAGAGGATCCATTTGCAAGTATAAGAGACATTGAAGAAGTCATAGGAAAAGTACAAGGCTAGACATGAACAACACACTTAACATAGAAAATTTAGAGTGGGAGGGAGAGTATAGTTACAACTAAATAAGGAAAGGCTATAGGGTCATGTTAAGAAGATCAAGGCTCTATGGTAGGTAGGAATGATAGAAAAGGTGGAAGATAACACCTACATACTCAATCTACCCCCATACACACACATTTACTCAATAGTGAATGTGGAGAGATCTCAAACTCTATGAGCTCTCCATTTTGGATCATGTGCTACCTTCCATAGAGGAATTAACACCGGATTCTCAAGCAAAGTTGGTAGAGGACACCGTTTTTAGAAGAGGTTAAAACCAACACATAACATAGAGAAAATTTAGACTGGGAGACAGAGTATAGTTACAACTAAATAAGGAAAGGCTATAGGGTCATGGTAAGAAGATCAAGGCTCTATGGTATGGTCCTTTTGAGGTATTAGAAAAGGTGGAAGATAACACCTACATACTCAATCTACCCCCATACACACACATTTACTCAATAGTGAATGTGGAGAATCTCAAACTCTATGAGCTCTCCATTTTGGATCATGTGCTACCTTCCATAGAGGATTTAGCACCAGATACTCAGACAAAGTTGGCAGAGGACACCGTTTTTTAGAAGAGGTCCAAAACTACAAGATAGGGGCATCATGACCATTGGTAGATTGGGTTGAAAGGACAACTTCCAAGCAAATCAAAATGGTACTCCAGGGAGAAGGTAGAGGAAAAATTTCCTCACCTCATTCAGTAAATATTTTAGGGACCAAAATCCTCCCTAAATGGAGATGTATGATTCAGATTTGATCATTATATTATTTTTCATCTATCTCGATGCTTTCAAAGTGGAAAAAATAAAAGGAATCAACTTGCAGGATCATTTTATTGGCAGGTCCCAATTTGAAAAATTGCGGTTCATAATTTTCCGAAGCCATTTTGAGCCATTAAATGATGTTTTTTTTTATTCCAGTATATAAAACTTGTGCTCACCCCCTTTATGGTGTTCTACACTCCGATACCTTTCCAACAGTGTAGACCATGCGTCAATCAGAGCTTGTATGCAAAAGTACCCATCATGTTATATGTGAATGTAAAAGAGTTTTGAGGGGTCAAATGGATAAGACTCAAGATGATAATGTTCCAACTTAGAAATTAGGGATAGCATACACGAGCAATCAAGGTCTTGACTAACTTCAATCAGTAAGTGGGAGTAAGTATGAATAGAGAGAAGACTTCAGTGAGAGGAATGTAGAGGTTGCTGTAAACATCAGGTCTGTAGACAACCTAAGGAAGAAAGACTCTTAACACAAGATCTTCTTGAGTTCAGAACTTAAGGACACTAAAGAAACATCATGATAATATAATAATAAAACAAACATCATAATATCACCACAACCATTCATGTGAATCATTCAAAGCATGAACACTTTAGCATCAGAAACAAATAAGTTGGAAAGAGAAGCTGATTTCTATTAACCAAGATGTCTGAAATCAAGTACATAACCAGTTCACAGTAACTTCGTCAAAATATTACAGTATAAGGGAGCCTTGATCAACCATTCGAACCTACTGAAGCATTTCATCTATCTATTTATAACAAAAAGGGAGGCAACAACTGGAGGTGCGAGCTGGCCTCCTTCCCATGAAAATCTGTAAGAAGTTATTCCATCTAACAACTTGAATAACAACCTATGCTATAAAACTGGAAAGTGTTGGTGACTGATCCAACCAATATTTGAACTAACTTGATCTCCCTTTGGTGCACAACTCCTTGTTTTCCATGTGTCCTTCAGGGGTATGTGGGGCTGTCATCATGCTGCCATCTGATGTCTCTGCAATTCTCTCCATCATCAACTATCCAAAAATATGTTAGCTCGACCCTCTTGGATTCCTGGTATCTGTTGGTAGCATCTTTGGGTAGCATTTTGAGTAGCGTACTTTGTAGTGCCTTCACCCAATTTCATGAGATTCTGTAGCGCAACCTCAAAACTAGACAAGTAGAAAATGTAGCGCCAAGCCTTCGCATCCTCTGTGAAAACTTCAGTCTCTGCGAAAATTTTGGTAGCGAATTCAGTAGTGCCATTCTGGTGTGTCTCTGTGTAGGATTCCATCTCTGCCAGAAATTCGGTAGCGCATGCCTGTGTATTCTGTCAAACTTTAGGTAGCGCCATCATAATACGCAACACCTTTACTTGAACATGTGCAGAATAGTCTTAGGCGATTCGACAACATTGTGGGTAGAAAACTGGTGGAATATAAAAAATAGACTATTCTGTAGTGCCATAGCGCTACGAAATGTCTGCACTATTACTTCCAAAGGGATTAATTCTTTGTAAAAAACCCAAAAATCTGAACAATAAGCACTAGAAGCCTGTATAGGTGGCAGAGGTAGTGTTTCATCAATAGTTTATCCTCGCAAAAAGGGACCATCTTCAAAAATGGAGCTCACCTTTCACCAACTACTTCATTAACCTGACACTTAATCTGTCACTCTTTCTTGGAGAAGGAGGACCTTCCTTTGGCACAACAGGATTATTCCTTTTAGCAGTGACAAGATTCTTCAATGGAGCTATGCTCTCCTTGGCGGCTGGTTTCTCCTTTTCAATAGTAGCTTCAACCAATACCTACATTTTCCTTTGAGCGACTTCATCTTGAAAATGTTGCCACTCTGCTTTGAGCTTTCTGTTATGAGACTGAAAGTCTCTGTTCTGCCTATAAAGAGTTTTGAGCTGCCTATGGAGAGGCTGGGCCTTTCTTGCTGCAAAAATTTCTAGGTCAAGAGTGTGGCTGTAGCCATCCATGAGTTCTTTCATCTTAACCCTGTCAGACATGGCTTCTGCTTTCAAGTGAGCCACCTCCTTCCTAGCATCCCTAAATTTTCTGATTAATCTTTTGAATGTATGGCTGCCAGGTGGAGTAGTGATGTGAACAATCTCAACAAGATTTTTCATGGTTTCCTCTTCCTGCTGCATAGGAATTACCTTGTCTATCTCATTAGGCTTCTTGATGCCTTTGCCTTTATCTTTCTTCTTCTGTACATGGATTTCTTCTTTCTTCTCCACAGGATTTTCAATGCCTTGGCCCTTATCTTTCTTTTTCTGTAGGATAGAGACTTTAGGTAGGGACTTTTCTTCAACAACCTCTTTAGAAGCTGATGCTCTTGTGAAGGGATTTCTCACGTTGATGTTGGCTGTTGAAGGAGATGATGAGAAGTGTACCTTCTTCCCTTTATTTGATGCAGGTTTAGTAGAAGAAGGGGCTTCTTCTAACTCTGGTGGAGGAGGGGGTGAAATATCTCTCTGTGGAGAATGACAAGCTTCCTCCTCAGTTCCTGCAACCTCTTTGATGACCTCTTGATCTTGAACATGAACTCTGCCATTTCTCTTCTTGCTAGTACCTTCTTTAGCAGCACTGGTGGATGGTAAAGGGCTTGCTATCTGTGACTAAGGAGTAGCTGCTATATCAAACTTGAAGTGAGAATAAATAACAAAATGTTCCCATGAGATGTCTTTCTTATCGAGTTCTTCAGAAACTAGCATTCTAATCAATCCCGAGTGAAAGATGCTAGTATCCATAGCCTTAGACTTGGATTGAACCCTATCTGACATCTTGCCTATGCTCCTTAGCAAATAGTAAGGAATGTTCATTTCAATTTTGCCAGTAAAATGCAATAGAATCCTTATATGGTATTGGTACAGTGTATTGAACCTCCCTTCACATGTAAAGTACCTCTGAATGATCCTCAATATCCTGTCAAACTGCTCATCAGATGATTCCTTGGCACACCTTTAGTCAGATTATCAGCTTGATGTTCAGGCTTCATGAAATCTTTGGCATATGCTACATCTAAGGCCATGGATAACCATTTCTCACCTGTGATAGGGATTCATGTAGCAGCTGAAATAGAGGCCTCATACACCTCAAATTCTAGGTCCCCTATCTTGGTCTCCCGACCATCAAAATGTAAGGAAAAATGCCTTGTCACCTCAGGATGACCTCTTTGCATATTTTGGCAGAATGAGAGGCATCCAACCCTTCAAAAAACTTCTCTGGCCATGGGCTTTGTCTCAAAAAGATGCATATCCACAGGTTCAATTCTAACTACCTTACCCCCCTTGTGTGAATTCTTCATCTGAGGAGTCTCCATAGTTTAGGATATGAGCTTCTTATGGCTATGGAGTGGTGATAACCAGGAGGACCTAAAGTCAAGGCTCAAGTGGACAAGGCCGTGCTTTTACCGGAACTTCCCTTAAACTAGACTATTTGCTAACTAGCTAAAATGGTTGTGGAAATCCCACCCTTGGATGTGTGTAGGTATGAACACTTAGAAAATGAGAGGATACCCTGTAATTGGCCTTTGAAACTGGGTAGAAACAACCTGATTTAAGTGTCAGATGAGGCAAGGGAAAAAGCAGTGTTGTTGAGTAGTGCCTCTAGGTAGCACACCGCACATGTAGAGGATAGGACTTGCTTGGATGCTGCAATCTTAGTAGCAATGGTGGGCGGATGTATCAAAATTTGATATGGAGGTAATGATATTTATAGGTTTGAAAGGAGGGAAGAAAATGATAGGATGGCATGAGGAAAGATCTTCTCCAGCTATGCTGACCTGATAACCAAAATTCTAAGCACTATCTCTCCTTGAAATTTATGTGCAGAGGAGGAAAATACAAAATACCTGTGGAATAAAATCGGTTTGAAACCTCAACAAGATTTCAGGAAGAAGTCACGAGCATCTTGGCCTCCGAATCTACCTCAACATCAGATTTGGTAGCGCTGCTGTTGACTGGTCAGAACTGGGAGTTTGCACAACGCAACAATCTTGAGTTTTTCAAAAATCACAAACCTTTATTAGAGCTCGTAAATATGAGATCTTGAAAGCATATTTTAACCAACTCCTGGTGCTGAAAACAAGGAAGAGATGACATCAACGTTGTAATCATAAATCATGGTGGAATATGATGAACGAGAAATGTGCTACAGAAACTCCTGATGAGTTGGCAATGCTTCATTTCAAAAAATGATTGGACAGGTAAGCAAAGGACAACAAGGCAGGGCTACGAGGGCATGAGTGAGGAAAATGGCCTGTCAAATCAAGATATTCATGGAGTGAATCGATCCTAGTGACAATTCATGAGGGGGATCAAAGATAAGTCATGAACAAAACTATCCTAAGTCCAAATTTGAATGAGGATCAAAACACAAGTCATGACTCAATACTTTATTTATCAAGGGGGCCCTAACAAACACACTTTTAAAAGGGTCAAATAACAATAAAAAATAAAAATATAAGGCTTAGGAAAAGATAAAACTAAAGGCTGAAAACCCAAGGCAACTTAGTGTGATAACATTGGTTCCACAGGGGATGGCATGCCCCCTGCGGGCTGCCAAGAATGAGTAGATTCAGTGCCTTATCCTAGGTCTACGGGGTCAGTTATTAAAACAAAAATAAAAGAAAGATGATATTTACAATGGCATGCAAAACCACTCATGGCTCAGGCAAAGTACTTTTTCAGAAAATGCCCATTTACAGGGCCACCAAAAACTTCTTCATCCTCCATATTCTGCAACTTGAAAGTGTTATTAGAGAATACCTCATAAATTTTGAAGGGATAGATCCATAAAGCTTCAAATTTACCATGCTTGCCTTTATCTTTCTTCGGTGTATCCCACTTGAGCACCAGATTGCCCAGTTGAAAATCCTCTTTGTTTACTTTCTTATCGAACACTGAATTGGTCTTCAATTGATGATCGTGTGCTTTATCTACAAGCTGCTCCTGAGTCTACTACACTTCAATCAGCTGTTGAATCCTTCTGATCATATGATCCATCTCCCCTTGGTAATATTGGAAGAATTTTTCCACAGACAAGGAAAGATGAGAAGGAAAAATGGCCTCAACTCCATACACCAGCTGGAAAGGAGAAAGGCCTAGGGACCTCTTTGTTGTCACTTTGTCAGCCCACAAAGAAAACTTGATTTTTGAGTCCCATGCCTTTTTGTTGTCCTCTAACAACTTTTTAATGATCTTTATCAGGATTTTGTCAGAGGACTCAGAAATCACATTCCCTTGGGGGTAGTAAGGGGTAGAATGAACCAATGTGATCCCAAACTGTTCACAGAACTGAATTAATGGTTCAACCTTGAAATATGCAGCATTATCAGTGAAGATTATGTCTAGACAACCAAACCTTGCCACAATTTCCTCAAGGAAACCAATGATCATTTTGTGGGAAGCATTCCTTGTAGGGATAACTTCTATCCACTTAGTAAAGTACTCTGTAGTAGTCGATATCCATTTGTGTTGATCACTATAAGAATGATGAATTTCCCCAATAAAATCTAGGCCCCACTGCTGAAAGGGTCCCGAAACTGCCATAGGCTTTAATGGCAAAGACTTGAGCTGCTTCTTTCCAGAGAATTTCTGACACTTAACACAGGCTCTGATCTTAGCACAAACATCGGTGAATAAATTAGGCCAGAAGTATCCAGCCCTGAGAATCTGATATGCCGTGGTTCTCCAAAAATTATGCCCCCCACATAAACTGTCATGAAAATCAGACATAATCTTTTGGGATTCTTGTGGGTCTAGGCATCTCAAAAGCACTCCCAATGGGTATTTTCAATACAAGACTTGATAAATAAGGCAATATTTAATTGATTTGAGTTTTAAGTCTCTCACCTTGTTCTTTTCCATACCATCTGGAGGCTGTAATTTCTGTAGAAAAAATGTAATGTCCTTGTACTAGCTGCAATCTGCCAATGCAGGGGTGACTGTAGAACCTTTGTCAGTCAATTCAACCTGCTGATTTTCTGAACATGAGTTGATGAAATTTACCCCCAAGGATGAGAAATTTGATTTAGCCAACAACTTGGCTAAACCCTGGCCTTTAACCAATTTGGTAGGCTTAATATCAATATCAAATTCAAGGATTTTAGCAATCCACTTGCTCCTTTTTTTGTCTATATTAGGCTGAATAAGAATTTCCTTTACAGAAGTTGATGGGACATAAGCAATGACTCTTGAATGCAACACATAAAATCTAAACGACTTGAGAGCTTTAACCAATGCATAGGCTTGCTTATCCATGATGTCATATTTTAATTCAACATCTCTCAATGCCCTGTTGAAAAAAGCAATGGGCTTCTCTAAGCCTTCAATGTTCTTCTGCAATAAAACAACTGCTACTGTATCAAATGAAGCGAAAGAAAAAATAAGAAAATCCTTGGAGTAGTCTGGGCTGATAAGGACCAGGGATTCAGTCAAGGATTTCTTTATCTGATCAAAAGAATTACGAGACTCGTCAATCCATTTGATTTCATTACCTTTCCTCAACATAGCTGTGATATACTTGACCAACTCAACAAAATTTGACACAAACCTTCTCAAAATATTATTTTTTCCCAAAAAATATTGAACCTCCTTTTTGGATCTAGGAAGTGACAAGGTTTGGATAGCTTCAACCCAGCTAGAATCAATTCTTACCCCTTCAACTGATACAATATGCCCCAATAATTTTCCCTCCATGGGAAACAATGATTTTTTTTGAATTCAAAGAGAGACCAAATTTTCTGCATTTCAAGAAGACCTTTTTTAAATGATCATAGTGTTCTTTATCATATTTAGAGAACACAGTTATGTCATCTAAATAGATAACAACAAACTTGTCTTTCTCTCCAATAAATGCTATGTCCATAGCTCGCTGAAATGTCGCCCCTGTGTTCATCAAAGAAAAAGACATCTTGGCGTACATAAACGTACCCCAAGGAGTGGTGAAGGCAATCTTCTCTCTATCTTCTGGTAAAACAGAAATCTGATTATAACAAAAAAACCCATGAATCATGGACATCCTGGCCGCACCTGTCACCCTCTGTAATATGTGCTCCATCTTGGGCAAAGGGTAATTATCCTTTTTAGAACTTCTGTTTAGATTTCGGAAATCAACACAAAGTCTGATTTCTCCATTCTTTTTTCTCACCGGGACCAAGTTGGCCACCCATTCAGAATACCTCAAAGGAATAATAATTTTAGCATCTAAAATATTTTTTACCTCTTTCTCCATGACATGCATCAACATAGGATTTATTTTCTTCAACTTTTGCCTGAAGGGTTTGGTCTCTTCCTTTAATGGGATCTTGTGATCCATAATGCTGGTGTCATAAGTTCTGAGATCTTCATAAGTCCAAGCGAATACATCAACAAATTCCTTTAACAACTCAATATATTCTTCCCTCTTCTCGCTTGATAGGCTACTTGACAACTTGACATATTTTGGATCTTTTTCTGTGCCCAAATTGCACTCAGTTATGTCAGCATCATTAGTGGACACTTTCCCCTTCACTGCCACATCGTTTCCGTCAAATAATCTTTCCAAAGGAACTAGTCCTTTTGGAATGTGGTTGCTAGGTAGCTACACAATATGATGATTATCAATTTTATTAAGGAAAACATCAGCATGAGGATTAATTTCATAATCATGATCCTGATCAATGTGTAATGCAGAAAACTCATCAACAGTCTCGAGGAATTTTTTAAGTTCTAGATCATCTTCGAACACCTTCTAATATTTTACATTGTCCGGTATAGAAGGCCTGTACTTCACTTCTACATCATACTTGAGTTTAGGTGGTAAGGGGATTCTGAAATTGCTTGCTGATACAACCAAAGAATCAACCATGGTATTCTCTTCTCTAGGAATAAATGAAATGTTAAAAGCTGAGAAAAAACTGTCCACCAAGTCCCACACTTCATTCCTGTAAGATCTAAGCCTAGGGTGCTTCGTTTGATAAATATTTTTAATTTGATGGACTATTAATTTAGCATCCCCAAATACTGATAGCTCTTCTATCCCCATGTCTTTAGCAACTCTCAATACCAAGATAAGAGCTTCATACTCTGCCACATTATTAGTAGTTTCAAATTCTAGTTTTTATGACAAAGATATAGTCTCTTGAGATGGTGAGACAAAGACCACTCCAACACCAACACCTTCCTTAGAAGAGGCTCCATCAAAGAACATCTTCCAAACAAAGGTGGTTAGAGGAGACTCCTCACTAAAGGTAACATAATGTTTTTTGATTTCAAGAGGAGGTTCAGGAGTATTGGTGAGCTGCAAGATGCTACATCCCAAATCAGTATCAAGAGAAAAAATAGGATGATTTGTGGGGCTTGCTTCATCACTAATGATGTAAGCCAGTTGAGCTTCCCTGTAAAGTCTTCTATGCTCCCCCCCCCAAAAAGGGGAATGGTAGCATATGAGAGATCCATATGCAAGGTTCCCCCAAGTCTTTTTATCCAAGACCTTGAAAAGAGCATGCCGAACTTGGGGGGAACATTAGCCACCACGATATCCACGACTACGCTTTTCATGGGCAACTGAAATAGGGTCACAACCAGATCCTTAATGACTCCAAGACACTTCACTTTCCTGGAGTCAAAAGAATATAAGTCATGGTAAGTCTTTGTGATTTCTAACCCAAGTTTATCCATAATGGTTTTTGGCATGAGATTGTGGGATGCCCCTGAATCCATCAAACAATTATGTAGCACCTTATCATGAATATTCAATGATGTATAGAAAGGAGGGGATGAATCATCTCTATCTTCTATCAATGGACCCAAGATGACTGCTGGTTTTTCATCTTGTATATTTACTGAATCAGTGGCACTTGGAGAGGCTTCAGGCTGTAACATTTTAGAGAGATACTTTTTAAATTCTTCATTTTTTATCAATTCCAAAAAAGGTACAGGGATCTTGATTTTTTGGATTTCATTCTCAAAGTTGAAGGAAGATGAAGACTGAATAGGATCTCTTTGGTTTCAGGAGTAGGATTTCTGACCAGAACTTGGGGACTTTGAGTGTCTTTTTCCTTACTGCTAACCGTCATAGCCTTGGCAGAATTTTCTTTTTGGGTAGGCTGATTAGGAGCATCAATTTTTTCTTCATTCTTTTTGGATCTCAGATTATATCTATTAGGAATTTCTTTTGCTTTCTCTCCCTTACTTAATTCATTTATTTGAATATTCATCAAGGATTTCTCATAAGCAAATTGAGTCAAGTGAGGGGATGGGGATGTGTCACCTAAGAAATGAATCTCAGGATCAACTTCTTCCTCCTCTCCTTCTTCATCAACAACCAGGTTGTTCTGTAAAGGAGTTTGTACCCTTTGATCATATCTCTCTCTATTTCTGGGATCTCTGGGAAGGATTTGGGGAGCATTATTTGGTCTCATGAAGTTACCTCTGTTATCAGTATTTTGAGTATTTATGTAGGTCTGTTTTCCTTCCAGTTTTAACTTCTTTATCTCAGTAGAAAGGGATTTTACTAATTTGGTGAGCTCATCTACTTGAGGATGAACAATATGGGAGTCAAAGGTTGGGGCTTTAATTCTGCTTTTTCTCCCGTCCTTATTAGATTTCTCTCTGAGTTTATCAGATGCCACTACATTGGATTCCACCTCCATAGCTGCATATTGCATATGAACTAAGGAGGCTGATCTTCTTTCTCTCAGTAGAAGGAAAAAATTGGGGTCAAAGGCACTGGCATAAGTGATTTTTGTAGAGGTTTTAGTGGGTTTTATCTCATCAGGAATCTTATTGTACATTTTGTTAAATCTTTTAGAGAAGTCATAGACAAACTTTCCCTCTTTTCTTTTTAGGGATCCAAATTCAGTGATGTAGTACAAAAAGTCCTTTTTGTCCCCCTAGTGCCTCAAAAAGGCCTCGTCTAGCGCCTCAATGCTAGTAATGGATCTAGGGGACAAACCCCTAAACCACTTCCTAGCCTCACCAAAAAGGGTTTGGATGAAGACCCTCATCCACACATCCTCTTTTTCAATTTTTTGATTATCTGCATAGCTGTAGAAGGCAACAAGATGTTCCTCAACGGTTATATCTTCTTCTCTCATGAATTTGGGCATGTATTTCAAATAATCTCCATGAGGGAGAGTATTCACTGGCTGGGGTAAGACAAGAGGGGCATATCTTGCAGCTACTATGGCATCCATCCTATTTGCAGGGGGGTTAGCACCTACCATTGGATTTTGAACTCTTGGTGAACAAGCAGGAGAAGGGGACTTGACTGTGTGCAACTTAGGTGAAAAATGAATGTATGAAGGGAAAAGTTTAGTGTTCACAACATAAGGCTGGGTCTTGGAAGAAGATGGTAAAGTCTGCAGAGGGGAGGAGGTTTCCTTTTCTTTGACAACATAAATTTTAACAGGAGGAGGGGTAGAAAAACCTAAAGTAGGAAACTCCTCAAGACTCTCAAGACTGTACCACTTTACAATGTCAGGGGAAGAAAGAATGTCAAATCTTTCTTATTTCAAATCAGTTTCGAAAGAGGAGTATTCAATAGGAAACTTTTGAAAATCAAGATTCTTAGATACTTCAACAAAAGGTAAAGAAGGATTACTTGATATAACAACTGGAGCATTAAGAGTGGAATCGGGCAACTGACCAGAAGCACTTGTAGCAGCAGCAAAAAAACTTTCTTGAGAAGCTTTTCCCTTCATGATTATCTTTTCTGGATCAGCCTCAGGTGGAACCAAAGGTAACTGTGGATTTGATCTCGTATGTCTGCCTTTAGGTGCCAGAGCTGAAACAATGGAGTCGCAAGGTGCAAGGTGCAATCTTCAAGATACTAAGTTCTAATGCACCTTCAGAACTAGTAAGATGTGTTGTTTAATCCTAGGGAAAAGTCTTCAAATCGTTCCCTGACAACGACGCCAAGAATGTTAGCACTAGGAATCATCTTCAGATTGCATAGAAGGCAAGCCCAATACCCATAAGGTTATATGTGAATGTAAAAGAGTTTTGAGGGGTCAAACGGATAAGACTCAAGATGATAATGTTCCAACTCAGAAATCAGGCTAACATGCACGAGAAATCAAGTTCTTGGCTAAATTCAATCAGTAAGTGTGAGTAAGTATGAATAGAGGGAAGACTTCAGTTAGAGGAATGTAGAGGTTGCTGTAAACATAAGGTCTGCAGACAACCTCAGGAAGAAAGACTCTTAACACAAGATCTTCTTGAGTTCAGAACTTAAGGACACTAAAGAAACATCATGATAATATAATAATCAAACATACATAATAATATCACCACAACTATTCATGTGAATCATTCAAAGCATGAACACTTTAGCATCATGAGAAAATAAGTTGGAAAGAGAAGATGATTTCTATTAACCAAGATGTCTCAAATCCAGTACATAACCAATTCACAATAACTTCATCAAAATATTATAGTATAAGGGAGCCTTGCTCAACCATTCGAACCTACTGAATCATTTCATCTATCTATTTATAACAAAAAGGGAGGCAACAGCTGGAGGTGCGAGCTGGCCTCCTTCCCATGAAAATCTCTAAGAAGTTATTCCATATAACAACTTGACTAACAATCTATGCTATAAAATTGGAAAGTGCTGGTGACTGATCCAACCAATATTTTAACTAACTTGATCTCCCTTTGCTGTGAAACTCCTTGTTTTCCATGTGTCCTTCAGGGGCATATGGCTATCATCATGCTGCCAACTGCTATCTTTGCAATTCTCTCCATCACCAACTATCCAAAAATATGTTACCTCAACCCTCCTGGATTCCTGGTATTTGTTGGTAGCATCTTTGGGTAGCATTCTGAGTAGCGCACTTTGTAGTGCCTTCACCCAATTTCATGAGATTTTGTAGCGCAACCTCAAAACTAGACAAGTAGAAAAGGTAGCGCCAAGCCTTCGTATCCTCTGTGCAAACTTCAGTCTCTGCGAAAATTTCGGTAGTGAATTTTGGTAGCACCATTCTGGTGTGTCTTCGTGTAGGATTCCGTCTCTGCCATAAATTTAGTAGCGTCTGCTTGTGTGTTCTGTCAAACTTTAGGTAGCGCCATCATAATACGCAACAACTTCACTTGAGCATGTGAAAAATGGGTAGCAACCTCGGGTAGTAGCAATGTCATTAGTCTTAGGCGATTCAACAACATTGTGGGTAACAAACTGGTGGAATATAAAAAATAGACTATTCCGTAGCACCATAGCGCTACAAAATGTCTACACTATTACTGCTGAAGGGATTAATTCTTTGTAAAAAACCCAAAAATATGAATAGTAAGCACTGAAATCTTATATAGGTGGCAGAGGTAATGTATCATCAATAGTTTATCCTCGCAAAAAGGGACCATCTTAAAAAATGGAGCTCACCTTTCACTAGCTACTTCATTAACTTGACACTTAACCTGACACTCTTTCTTGGAGAAGGAGGACCTTCCTTTGGCACAACATGCTTCTTCCTTTTAGCAATGACATGATTCTTCAATGGAGCTATGCTCTCCTCGGCTGCTGGTTTCTCCTTTTCAATAGCAGCTTCAATCAATACCTGCAATTTCCTTTGAGCCACTTCATCTTGAAAATGTTGCCACTCTGCTTTGAGATTTCTGTTCTGAGACTGGAAGTCTCTGTTCTACCTATAAAGGTTTTTGAGTTTCCTATGGAGAGGCTGGAACTTTCTTGCTGCAAACCTTGCTAGGTCAAGAGTGTGGATGTAGCCATCCATGAGTTCTTTCATCTTAACCCTGTCAAACATGGCTTCTGCTTTCAAATGATCCACCTCCTTCCTAGCATCCCTAATTTGCCTGATTAATCTTTTGAATGTCTGGATGCCAAGTGGAGTAGTGACGTGAACAGTCTCAATAGGATTTTTCATGGTTTCATCTTCCTGCTGCATAGGAATTACCTTGTCTATCTCATCAGGCTTCTTGATGCCTTTGCCTTTATCTTTCTTCTTCTATACATTGATTTATTCTTTCTTCTCCACAGGCTTTCCAATGCCTTGGACCTTATCTTTCTTTTTCTGTAGGATAGATACTTTAGGTAGGGACTGTTCTTCAACAACCTCTTTAGAAGCTGATGCTCTTGTGAAGGGATTTCTGACCTTGATGCTGGCTGTTGAAGGAGATGAGGAGAAGTGTAGCTTCTTCCCTTTATTTGCTGTAGGTTTAGTAGAAGAAGGGGATTATTCTAACTCTGGTGGAGGAGGGGGTGAAATATCTCTCTGTGGAGAATGCCAAGCTTCCTCCTTAGTTCCTGCAACCTCCTTGATGACCTCTTGATCTTGAACAAGAACTTTGCCCTTTCTGTTCTTGCTAGTACCTGCTTTAGCAACACTGGTGGATGGTAAAGGGCTTGCTAGTTTCGAATGAGGACTAGCTGCTATATCAAACTTGAAGTGAGAAGAAATAACAAAATGTTCCCATGAGATGTCTTTCTTACCCAGTTCTTCATAAACTAGCATTCTTATCAATCTCGAGTGAAAGATGCTAGTATCCATAGCCTTAGACTTGGATTGAACCCTGTTTGACATCTTGCCTATGCTCCTTAGCAAATAGCAGGGAATGTTCATTTCAATTTTTCCAGTAAAATGCAACAGAAGCCTTATATGGTATTGGTACAATGTATCGAACCTCCCTTCACATGTAAAGTACCTCTGAATGATCCTCAATATCTTGTCAAACTGTTCAATCAGATGATTCATTGACACACCTTTAGTCAGATTATCAGCTTGATGTTCATGCTTCAAGAAATATTTGGCATATGCTGCATCTAAGGCCATGGATTTAAACCATTTCTCACTTGTGATAGGGATTCCTGTAGCAGCTGAAATAGAGGTCTCAGACACCTCTAATTCTAGGTCCCCTACGTTGGTCTTCCAACCATCAAAATGTAAGGCAAACTTCCTTGTTACCTAAGGATGACGTCTTTTCATATTCTGACAGAATAAGAGGCATCCCACCCTTCGAAAAACTTCTATGGCCATGGGATCTATCTCAAAAAGATGCATATCCACAGGTTCAGTTCTAACTACCATACCCCCCTTGTGTGACTTCTTCATCTGAGGAGTCTCCATAGTTTAGGATAGGATATTCTTATGGCTATGGAGCGGTGATAACCAGGAGGACCTAAAGTCAAGGCTCAAGTGGACAATGCCGCGCTTTTACGAGAACTTCCCTTAAACCAGACTGGTTACTAGCTAGCTAAATTGACTGTGGAAATCCCACCCTTGGATGTGTGCAGGTATGAACACTTAAAAAATGAGAGGATACCCTTTAATTGGCCTTTGAAACTGGGTAGAAACAACCCGATTTAAGTGTCAGATGAGGCAGGGGAAAAAACAGTGTTGTTGAGTAGCGCCTCTAGGTAGCACACCGCGCATGCAGAGGATAAGACTTGCTTAGATGTTGTGAGCTTAGTAGAAATGGTGGGCGGATGTATCAAACTTCGATATGCAGGTAATGAGATTTACAGGTTTGAAAGGAGG
Organism: Picea sitchensis; assembly: GCA_010110895.2. Classification (NCBI taxonomy): domain Eukaryota; kingdom Viridiplantae; phylum Streptophyta; class Pinopsida; order Pinales; family Pinaceae; genus Picea; species Picea sitchensis. Next base: position 9,388 of record SNQJ01S0003444.1, on the reverse strand, counting down.
GAAGAAAATGATAGGATGGCGTGAGGAAAGATCTTCTCCAGCTATGCAGGCCCGATAACCAAAACTCTGAGCGCTATTTCTCCTTGAAATTTATGCGCAGAGGAGGAAAACACGGAATACCTGTGGAATAAAATCGGTTTGAAACCTCAACAAGATTTCAAAAAGAAGTCACGAGCATCTTGGCCTCCGAATCTACTCAACATCAGATCTGGTAGCGCTGTTGTTGACTGGTCAGAACTAAGAGTTTGTGCAGCGCAATAATCTTGAGTTTTTCAAAAATCACAAACCGTTATCAAAGCTCGTAAATATGAGATTTTGAAAGCTTCTTTTAACCAACTCCTGGTGGTAAAAACAAGGAAGAGATGACATCAACGTTGTAATCATAAATCATGGTGGAATATGATGAATGAGAAATGCGCTACAAAAACTCCTGATGAGTTGGTAGCGCTTCATTTCAAAAAATGATTGGACATGTAAGCAAATGACAACAAGGCAGGGCTACGAGGGCATGAATGAGGAAAATGGCCTGTCAAATCAAGCTATTCGTGGAGTGAATCAATCCTAATGACAAGTCACGAGGGGGATCAAAAATAAGTCATGAACAAAACGGTCCCAAGTCCAAATTTAAATGAGGATCAAAACACAAATCATAACTAATACTTTATTTATCAAGGGGACCCTAACAAACACACTTTTAAAAGGGTGAAATAAAAAAAAATAAATTAAAATCTGAAGCTTAGGAAAAGATAAAACTAAAGACTAAAAACCCAAGACAACTTAGTGTGATAACACTATGTAAATAAAGGTAAATGAATATAACCATTTAATCAACTAATGAAGGCCTTCTTAACAAGGCCTTCTCATTGATGTCTTCCCAAGAGTTAACTCATATCTTATTCCTAAAGTAACAAAGTAAATCATCATATAATAATAATTTTATAATGTGTCCATAAGATATATTAAAAAATGGTGACTACTTTTGGGATGAAATTCACCCCTCTATAATTGAGTGTGTCTTCATTTAAATAATAATAATAAGAAATATCGATTGCCACAATGTATCGACATGTATTGTTTTAGGTTTAATTGTGTTATGTTGTAACTTATGTTTCAACATGTTTAAATTGAGTTTTTCAAAAATCACTAGTGGCATTCTGAAGATAAAGAATGAATGAAGATGTACTTCATAGAAGCAATAAAACATAAGGGAAGAAGACAAGAAACTAAAAGATATCCTATAGAAAACTCCGATCACCAATAAAACAAGTGTTGCAAGGTAGTCCCTGTCCAAAAGTAAGTGATTGATTTTATTGTATATTTTATTTTGTTTTTATTTTTATTGTATATTTTGTTTTTATTTTATTTTATTTTATGTATTTATTATTTATTTAATAATTAATTTGTTGAGTTAATTAAGAGTAAATAAAAGTTAATTTATCTAGAAATATTATTTCCAGATAATAGTTGCAGAACAAGATTATTATGGACAAGTGCAAAATATGTTCACATGTATTAATTTAATACCATTTAAACTAAATAATTTAAATTCTTTTGTGGCAATGCCATAGCCAAATAATACATCGCCACAACCAAATTCTATCAATGTTTTTTTTTTATTTACTTTTCAACATTGTAGCTTCTCTTAATCCTGTTCATGTTATGCTATTTTTACTAATTAAATATATTTAAAAAATAAATATTTATTACAAATAATAAATAGAATATTATTATCAACTATCTAACATTATCTAAAAACATTATTTCCAAACATTAATTTATTAATATTAAATATTAAAATTAAATATTAATATTGTAATTTTAATTACATAAAATTATTAAATGATATTAACTCTCTTGTTTTAAAAAATTGTAAAACAAAGCTTTTTAAAATTCTATATTTAAAAATATTAAAATAAATAATCATTTACATTAAACATGTATTTTTAAGATGAAATTATAATTAGGTTTATGATTATATTTAAAAATATTAAAATAAAAGTCAAGAAACTTAAAGGATAAGTGCGTTATATATTACTAAATTTTAGATCTAAAATATTGAAATAAATAATTATACACATTAAATATGTACTTTTCTAAAGTATGGACATGAGATTTTATAAAGTATGTACGACTTCCTCATTTCATACTTAGCCACTTTTTGGATCGCAGGTTTCCGGGCTAGCGGGCTCAAAATTGCGCTTCTATTGTTCAGTGTCCTCCAAATAGCACCCATAGTTCCACGATATACAAATTGACAAGCGGACTATCGGGCTCGTAGACTCAAGATTGTGATTGTTGATTGATGACGATCCCTATCAACTATATAACATTATCTAAAAACATTATTTCCAAATATTAAATTATTAATATTGTACAATTTAACTACACAAAATTATTAAAGGATGTTAAATCTCTTATTTTCAAAAAAAATGAACTAAACGAAACAAAGCTTTTTTAAATTCTATATTTAAAAATATTAAAATAAATAATCATTACATTAAACATGTATTTTTATAAAATATAGATATTAATTTTTAAGTACATTATTGAATCATATACAAGACATAAATTAAGATGAAATTATAATTAGGTTTATGATTATATTTAAAAATATTAAAATAAAAGTAAAGAAATCTAAAGGATAAGTATGTTAGATATTACTAAATTTTAGATTTAAAATATTGAAATAAATGATTATACACATTAAATATGTACTTTTATAAAGTATGGACACGAGATTTTATAAAGTATGTACGACTTCCTCATTCCATACTTAGCCACTTTTTGGATCGGGGGTTCCCGAGTTATTGGGCTCAAAATTGAGCTTCTATTGTTCAGTGTCCTCTAAACAACACCCGAAGTTCTGCGATATACAAATTGACAGGCGGACTTCCGGGATGACAAGCTCAAGATTAGGGTTTTTGACAGATGGTGATCCTTATCAAATATATAACATTATCTAAAAACATTATTTCCAAATATTAAATTATTAATATTAAATATTGATATTCTACAATTTAATTACATAAAATTATTAAACGATATTAAATCTCTTATTTAAAAACAAATGAACTAAACAAAACAAAGCTTTTTTAAATTCTATATTTAAAAATATTAAAGTAAATAATCATTTACATTAAACATGTGTTTTTATAAAATATAGATATTAATTTTTAAGTGCATTATTGAATCATATACTAAACATAAATTAAGATGAAATTATAATTAGGTTGATGATTATATTTAAAAATATTAAAATAAAAGTCAA
>SNQJ01S0003443.1:230567-242943 GCA_010110895.2 Picea sitchensis | reverse complement strand
TGATTACTTCTTTACAAGACTGGAGAACTTCATTTTATTCAAAAGGTAAACCATATAACAATGTCTCATTCATTCCTTCTGCAAGAGAAACTTCATCGATATCCTTTTGGTAGTTTTGTTCATTTCCAAAGTCATGGAACAAAGAATCATCAAAGTTTTCAAAAGGATTATAACTCATCATGTTCTCTTCTTGATGTGTAGGAGAAGCAGAGGCCTGGATATCCTCATCAAGTGGAAAGGTAGATACTTCATCTTCATCATGTGTCTCATTCAGATCTTCTTCAACATTTTCTTCATCCTCATCTACAAGAAAACATTCTCTGCAAAGAACATCTTTGAGCTCCTAGAAAATATCTTGCAAATTCTGGGTAGCTGGTCGATAGTGTTTGAGATATTCTTCAATGAGCTTGGTGGAAGAACATATTCTCTTCGGGTTACATGAGTGTGCAAGTAAATTTATTTTACTTGATTCTAGTGGAGATACACAAATCTTCATTAGGACATCTTCATGTAGAACATCTAGGCTTGAAGCATACTTCATATAATTGACGACATGGGTGACTGTTAGAGCTGGATCACCATTAAATCTAGGGACCCTTGCCCTCCACTTCGGGGAGAAATGATTTGAATATCCATGGATATCTTGAACATCAAAGGAGGGATAAGCCTTATGGAAATCCCATGGTAAGTCCCGTGAGGCCATGGTTCCATACCTTAGGGTAATACCTCAATGGAGTTGCCAGATAAGCTCAAGGATCATCAAAGGACAGAAAGGGGAAAGAGGGAAAAATGGGTTCTTGGGAAGGTGGAGTAGCCATATGAGCTTCAAAAAGAGCTAAACAAAAAGGTGAAAAGGCAACGTCCCTTGGGTGGAGTCGCTAGGAAAGTTAGGGAAAAGGATTCAGGATAACTTTCTAAAGTGTCATTAGGGTTTAGAAGAGGATCCAAAATTCTCCTCGAAAACGACACCAAAATGTTATCCCACAAGTTGTAGGTTGGCGAAATCCTGACCCAACCACCAATTGGCAACAACTTAGAGAGCACCTACTATTACACATGAAATTTTCACACCTAGGTACCTCACCCTAAGTGTCGTAAGTGTCATATAAGTGTCTCATACACCTTGACACCATGGAATAACCTATGTCACAATCCCTAGTCAATGTAGTTTAGGGATATATTACATGAAGGCCAAAATACCAAGTGCACATGAATTATTATTAATATTCATGAAAAATAAATCCACCTCACATTTGAGAATCCACCTCACATTTGGTTCCTATTTTTTAGGGAAGGTGGAGGATCTCATGGATGGTTGAAATATTTCCTCCTTAAAATCCTTGAGAGATTTTCCTCCCTAAAATCCTTACGAGATATTTTCTCCCTAAATATCTTTCCGATCTTTTTTTAGTGGATTTGATGAGTGATCCTCTCCATGGTAGTTAAGCCTCCAAATCCTATATAATGAGGTATTTCCATGGAGAAGGGGTGGATATTTGAGGTATCAAACCTATGGTCTTGAGATAAATATTTGGGATATCAAACCTATGATTTTGGGAGCTTTGTGAAAGGGTTGGATGAGGAGGACTTGGGGAATCTGTTGCAACTGCATCTGCAGTCTGTAAGTATTTGTTTAAGAGTTCTCATTAATATATTTCTTGGCCTATTTCCTTCTAACCTATTTCTCTTTATATACGTTTGTCTTATAGATGGATTTGATTGAACTAATATTATAGAGTAGAGTAGGAGTTCTTTGTCTTGCTAACCATTGCATTGTAGGTGTCAAACAGTGCTAAAGAGCTCAGAGATCAAGCTCAAGTTGGAGAAACGAGGATAGACATCGTAATAAGGTGCATCACACTTTCTTCCTTCTCCTTCTCTTTTTGATTATTTAGTTAGATTCAAAGGAATGTTTGTGTCCATTTGCACATTTCTTTCTTGGTATAGGGGTCTAGAATCTAAGAGGATATTCACCTGTCCATAGGGGAATTTTAATACAATAAAAATTGGCAACTCCACTGGGGACATGCCCCCCCAAGATTCATTTAATTCGTCGACTTTGAGGTTGTCACCAATTTCTGTATCAGATGGAGAAAAAGGATAAGGGCGGATGTAAGGAAGGCTCAAATACGAGACCTAATGAAAGAATCGACTCGACATCTACGAGATCTAGTGAAAGACTCAACTTGTTAGGAAAGGTGATTGTTTCATTTTTTAACGAGCCTGACATAGGAAAGAACTATGCTTAGGACCTCTGTTTCATTTTTTAACGAGCTTGCCACAGAGAAGAAAAACCACGCTCAAGGCTCTGAGTTCAATCCCCAGATTTCTGTTTCATTTTTTAACGAGATTTATACAGAGAGGAAAACTATGCTCATGACCTCTGTTTAATTTTTTAACGAGCTTTCCACAGAGAAGCAAAACTATCCTCAAGGCTCTGGGTTCAATCCCCATATTTCTGTTTCATTTTTTAACGATCTTGCTACAGGGAGGAAAACTATGCTCGTGGCTTCTGTTTCATTTTTTAACAAGCTTGCTACAGAGAGGAAAACTATGCTCGTGACCTCTTCTTGATCATGGCTTCCAAGAGGAAAATTATCTAGAAGGAATACATGTCAAGGGAAAAACGTCAATCATGGCTTCCAAGAGATCTTGACTAGATGGAAGAAAAACACTCTGGAAGGAAAACATATCGAAGACCTCGATAAGGGTAGGGATATCTAGCTCCAATAGCCATATCGAATATATGACCATGTCAACTACCATATCTAAGTCAAAAGAAGGGAGATATTCCCTCTCGTGCAGGGTTGAATGCATGGGGTAGGTCGTTACATAATTGACCTGCGGCGGGGAAGACATCACTGGCATGTATGGACCATTTAGGGAAGGTGGATGGTTGACCATCAGATGAGGGTCAATGAATGAAAGATGGTCGATCATTACTATGTTTTTGTTGTGAGGGAAACACATCAATTGAAAGAGAGTGGACACAAAAGCTCTCATAATGTAGACATAGTCTCACCCAAGGAGCAGGTTAAAGTACAAGGGTCATGAACTACCATCACATCGACGTAGACCGTTTTTCCTCCCAAAGTAACCAAAACTGAGGAAGGATCCCTAAAGGTTGACTAACTCTTCTGTAAAAGGTCAACAGATTCTAAGTCACAGGTGCAAGCTGCGGGGAACCAAAATCTTGCGAAGCATTCATGGATAAGATGATAACAGAAGCACCTTCATCTATTATAGTGTTAGTAATATTTCTATCACAAACCTGCACAGTGATTTGGAAAGGAACGTAAGAAGGAAGACGAGGTTATGTCAAATGATTCCAATTAATAGAAATCATCTGATTGCTTGAAGGGGGTGCCATCGGGACGGGCAAAGTGCCCCCTTGTTCGAGTGAATCAGTATTAACGAGGTAGACCTGAGCGACATCCTCACTCTTTGATTTAGGAGTGGGATTGAATGGTGGTGGAAACGGATCAACCGCTTTGATTGCACTCTTCAAGGGAAGAGTGGGATTGATGGAAGGCGGAACCGGATCAACCACTTTGATTGCACTCTTCAAGGGAAGAGTGGGATTGACCGAAGGAGGAACCGGATCAACCACTTTGTCACTCTTTAGAGGAGGAGTGGAACTGACCAATGATGAAACTATATCAGTCACTTGGGTTTCACTTTTCAGATGAAGAGTGGGGCTCATCGATGATGGAACTGGACCAGTCACTTGGGGTTTGTGGTTCAACCGAGGATGAAACCATATTGACCACCTGATCAACCAAACTGACCGGGGATGGAGCCAGATTGACCAATCCATCAAATAATGACAGTTTGGGAGAAATATTACGATAACCAGTTGGAAGTTGAATCTTTTCCAAAATATAAGAAACCTTGTCCATAGGAGGGCAAAGGTGAGAATAATGATCACCTTCACATAACAAGAAAGGAAATTTGATAGTTCCCTTTTTCTTACCAACCTTAATGTCATTAAATGATAAGGTGTCACCAACATGTCCTATAGGGGCTGATGATGTGGAAGACCACATTTCTAAGTCCTTGGGGAGACCAGGTGTTACACATCAAAATTGCTCATGCCAATGATGACCTATTTTCGTCATCGTCAGCGTCGCAAGTGTCGCATTTTATCCTTAAGTGTTGTAAGTGTCACAAGAATCATACTGTCATATTGCCTATGTCGTGTCTTGAACGACATTACAAGAACACTTACAACACCTTCAAATACTAGTTTAAGAAGGAGAAATCACTTGACAAAGAGTACAAGACTTTTACCATGGAAAAAACCACTCAAAAGTCATTTTTGGAGGCCAACGCTCCCCTGCCCACTGTCAGGGAGTGCCAGTGCTCCCTGCCCTCATTTGGGGGAGAGTTCCAACACTCCATGCCCCATTTTAAGGGAGCACTGGCCTATTTGAGAGAATTTTGGACTGTTGAGGAAACTCAGGGATAAATCCCCCTCATCTCTGGAGTTTGTTGGATTCGAATCTGAGGTCAAGGCTGGATCTTAGGGAGGATCCACAACTAATGGAGAAAGATCCTCAACCTATCCCAAGAACATCTAAGATGGTTAGGCCTCTCCAAGACTATATAAGGAGGCCTCTTCATGGTGAAAATGGCAGTTTAGAGGCATCAAAATTATGATTTCATAAGGGAGATTTATCAATGAAAGTTACAATCATTTTGATCGTGGAACTTTTGAGCAAGGGCCTGGACAAAGAGAGATTGGTGAAGTTGTTGCATGTACATCTATGGTTGTAAGAACTTTGCTTTGTTTTCATTAATATATATATGTGCTTGTCCCATTTCCTTCAAATTCGTGTATGTTTCATTAACTTGTTTCTTTTGATAGATCTATTATGAAGCTAATCATGGTAGAGTGGGAAGTATGTTTCGTTGTTGCTACTCATTGTATTGTAGGACCTTATGAAGAACTTGGAGATCAAGATCAGCCTGGATCGAGCAAGGACAAACGTCAGTAAAGGTATTTACCTTTATTTCTTCTTCTTCCTTGAATAGTTTAGATTCAAGAAAATGAATGTCAGTGTCCACATTAACACCTTTCTGTCTTGGTTATAGGGGTCTAGTATCCAAGAGGAAATCCACTTGTTCGCAGGGGGATTCTCCTATAACAAAAATTGATGACTCCACTGTGGAAGGAATACCATTTTTAATTCCTTGGTTTGTCCTTGACCTTTTCCCACCTTTCAGATCAATTTCACTATTTATTCATCATCCATTAGCCTTCTCCTACCTTCACTAGCAATTTCACCAATTTTCATGCATTCTCGGTGAGTTTTTCTTCATTTTTTGACCTTTTTTTGAATTTTTGGGTGGACCAATGCCCCCTTGTAGGCCATACCAGAGCGCCAACACTACCCTACAATGTTTTGGGGAGCGTTGCAACACTCTATACCCTTGTGTTAGGGAGATATAGTCTCTTTTTTGAGAGTTTTTACCTTCTTCTGCTTAGTCTTTTGCAACATGTTTTGCAAAGATCTTTACCTAGAGTCTGTGGTTGGTTTGTGAAGTTGTTTGGATTGGTTTTTGATGCTTATCACTCCCTATTGTCTTGATTGGATCCTGAAACCTTTTTCAGAAATGTGAAATTGCCTTTTCTAGCTGCTTTTTTAATAGGACAATTTTGAGTGATGTCTCTTTCTCCCTATCATTTCTTTGATTATTCTCTGCATTTTTTTGTATTCCTTGAATGCATGATTGGTTGTAGAATCCTTGATGGTGTTCTTGCTTGTTATAAGAAGTTTCTACTTGTTTTCTTTCATACCTCACTGCCTTGAGTGCATGCTTTGTTTGTAGCCCTTTTGCTTCATGTCTTCTGCATCTGCATAGAACTCTTTCTCCTAATTGAAAGTAGTGGAGAATTGAAGGTTTTGTATTTACTTTCTGTATACGTCATAATAAAACAAAGAAGATAAATGTATTTTTTATTTTGGTTAGTGAAACAATCTTGCATTTGAAGTAGCAAAATTGCATGGTTTTTGGCTTTTCTGGGACATTGTGCATCTGTAATGATGAATGTTTTCTCCTTCTCGTAGCATAACTTTCATCGAAATGAAAAGATTGAATATTCATCTCTTTGCATAACTTTTGAGTCTGTCAAAACACCATATTGTCCACGCCATTTTCCTTTTGAGTAACAACAACCTTAAAAATCAAGCGCCAAACTAAAATTGATTATACATTTTTACATTATCTAGTAGCAAACCTACATTGGATTAGTTGTTGGGCTTTGGAATAGGTGTGAAAGATAACTTTCCAAAGATGCAAACAAACATAGGATCTTGTGTTAGGGAGTGGTGAAATCCAATTGGTACATTTTGTCCTGGGAAGCCCTTCTCACACAAGGGTCAAACCTGAGTTCGCATTGAGACTAGCAGAGTTACTCACCATGCTTTGTTGGTCTTGGTGTAGAGATTGTGCGTATTATGGAGGTCGCTTGAAGGTATACCCACAATGATGAGTGGAAGCATTTCAAGTTGATTTCGGGCCAGACACCCTGCCTTTGCGCGCGGATTAGACTGTCGACTATTTCCCCAGGCGTCACTGTTGTAGTTGGTAACCTTAGTGGCCTATCTCTTTAGGGTCTTTACACAAGGTGATTGTGGAGGGGCAAGTCTTCACGGTACCTGGAATCGACACTGGCCAAACTCACTCGGGCTCCTTGGAGGGTATACCCATGATTATGTGTGGGAGCTTGCACCAAGGTGTAAGTCTGTTAAGCAAGTCGTCAATGTAACTTTTCCACCCGCTCTATTTCAGCCCCTTCTTACTTTGTTCTCGCGACGTTGGATTTCATCACCAACTAGTGTGCTCATTGTGAGAAGGTTTTGTTTGGTTGCTTGTTTACTAGATTTTTAGCGTGTGTTATTTGTTCTCCCTAGAAGACTCTAAGTTTATCTTTATTTTTATGGCGTCAGTTCCCAGAATGACCAATGAAGGAACCCCTTTTCCAGGGGAACCCTTTGTTTTTCCTTCTTATGGAAATGTTGGTCCTCCTTACATCGCTACTTTGAGCCTTCTATGTCTCACAAGTGGGTTACCGATATGGTTGTTTTCCACTCTAGTGATCTCGAATGTAGGTGCTTTAGATGTAAGTACACCACCCACACATCAACCTCATGTCGACCTTTCTCCTTCTTCTCCCGTCAAGTCTCCTTCCATTTCTCCTTCTACTCCTAGTGAAAGCTCTAAAGTGAGTAGTCAGGTTGATAAGAAGAAGAATAAAGGAAAAGAGAAGAAGAAGAACCAGAAAGGGACCAAGCCTCCAACTACATCGAAAAGAGAAGAAGAAGAACTAGAAGGGGACCAAGCCTCCAACTACATCAGATGTCGGATCCAAGCAACCAGCTACTACTAATCGTACTGGGAGTCTTGATGAGGTCAATACTAAATGAAGAATCAAAACCCAAATTTCCCCTTACATTCTTTGTGGGCAGGACCACCTTCCGAGGTATTTCCCCGGTCTTCCCAAGGTATTAGAAATCTGGTCTTCAATGTCATCGGCCCTTGATGGACATGTTGGTGACGCCCCATCAACTAGTGACGTTAAGGTTGGCAAGAAGAAGACAACTGTGAAATTTCCTTGTATGTTATGCAAAGGTGATCATTATTCTCAGCTTTGTCCTCATATGGAGGAGGCTTCTTCTCTTTTGGAAAAGCTTCAATTCCCAACTGGTTATCGTAATATTTCCCCCAACCCGTCGTTAGTTGATGGAATGGTCAATCCGGTTCCATCCCCGGTCATTCCGATTGATCAGGTGGTCGATCTAGTTGAATCCTTGGTTGAACCACTAACCAAAGTAGCTGATCCAGTACCATCATAGATCAACCCCACTTTTCATCTGAAAAGTGAAACCCAAGTGACTAATCTAGTGCCATCATTGGTCAGTCCCACCCTTCATCTCAAGAGTGCCAACATGGTCAATCCCACTCCTCCTCTGACGAGTGCAAAAGTAGTTTCTCTGGTCCCTTCATCGGTCAGTCCGATTGATCATGTCGTCAATTTGGTCAGTCCTTAGTTGAACCAGTTGACAAAGTGGTTGATCCGATCCCATATTCAATCGATCCTGCTCTCTCATTAGAGAGTGAAACCCAAGCGGTTGATCTGTTTCCACTTGTCGACTCCATTCTCCCCTTGGAGAATGAAACCCAAGTGGCTGATTTGATGTCGTTATCAATCGATCCTACTCTCCCGCTAGAGAGTAAACCCGATTCTGCCCACGTTTTACTCGTTGATACAAAATCTACCATGCTGGGGGGCATTCCTCCCTCTCCTGCAAAACCCCCTCCAAGTAATGAGGCCATCCTTTTTGATTGGGGTGTGCTAACTGGACCTCGTCTTCCCTCTCACATTCCTTTCAAGATTACAATACAGGTTTGTGGTCGAGACATTCCTCATGCACTGATAGATGAAGGTTCATCCGTTAGTATTTTGTCCTCTATTGCTTGAGAATCTTTGGGTTATGCTTAGCTTGTGTCTGTTACCCAGACTCTGTTCACTTTAAACAAAAGAACCAGTCACCCTTTAGGGATCCTTCCTCAGTTTCCCATAACTTTGGGAGGGAAAACTATCTTTATTGATGTTATGGTAGTCCATGACCCCTTGTATTTCGATTTAATCCTTGGGCGAGATTATGTCTATGCCATGAAAGCTATTGTATCCACTCTTTTTCACGTGATATATTTCCCGCATGATGGAATAATGGTGACTATTGATCGACTTTCATGCGTTGGTCTTGACTTGATTACCAACCCAATGACCTCCCTAAATGGTTCTTATATGCAGTCGGTATCACCCATGCCATAGGTCAATTATGTGGAGTTATCTCCCATACCTTTAGTTGCTGATGAATATGACTTAGATCTAGTAGTTGACATGGTGATCTCTTCGGTAGGGATATTGGAGCCTGATCTCCTTACCCCTGACGCGACCCTCGACATGTGTTCCTTCCAGAGCATTCTTCTTCCATCCAGTGAAGATATCTTGAAATCCATGACCGAGTTTTTTCCCTTGACATGTTTTGCTTCCAGAGCATTATCCTCTTGGAAACTATGATCAGAAGAAGTCATGAGCATAGTTTCTCTTCTCTAAGGCAAGCTCGTTAAAAAATGAAACAAAATATATGAGCATAGTTTTTCCTCTCTGTAACAAGCTTGTTTAAAAATAAAACAAAAATCTGGGGATTGAACTCAGATCCTTGAGCATAGTTGTTTTCCTGTGTCAAGCTCGTTAAAAAAATGAAACAATCACCTCTCCCCTCAGGTCGAGTCTTTCGCCAGATCTCGTAGATGCTGAGTCGAGTCTTTTGTTAGGTCTCGTATTTGAACCTTCATTTCATCCACCTATATCCTTTTTCTCCATCTAGTACAAAAATTGGTGACAACCTCAAAGTCGGTGAATGAATTGAAGCTTGGGGGGGTATGTCTACAACCTTTGATTATCTTTCTGAAGTTATTACACTAGATTTGCAAGATAGGGGCAGAGTACCAACCATCCATGGGTATCCCAACCTTTGGAAATTATGTTGAGAATTTACAAGCATAGTTTAATTTTGTTTCAAGCTTGTGTAAAAATGAAACCAATAACGAGCATGGTCTTAGTTCCTCGAAAAAACATGAGAATTAAACTGAGTAAACTTTTATCTGTTTTTCGGACTCGCATGGATATATGAAAAAGGAACCCCTTGGAGTCTCCTTTAAGCTCTCTTCATACTCTATAAACATGAAAAGATTGTCGAGTGATCTTACTTCCTTTCACACTCATTAAAAGGTTTGAAAGGGCGTCTTTCAAGTGGTAATTTATCTCTTTTTCGGCCTCGTGAGACTAACATTATGAAAAAGGACAACACTGGAGTCATCTTTAAGTTCTTTTCAAAGTCTCTAAACATGAAAATTCACCGAGTTTACCTTCGCTGGACTCGCTAAAAAAAATCATACATTGAAGGAACCATATGGGACCGAACCCTTACTTCTTCCAGTTCGTTAAACAAAGGAAGAGGGACTTAACGAAGGTGAGTTATATTGAGCATGTTTTACCCTCCTCAAGCTCGTTAAATTAAAAATAGGTAGTCATCTATCTAGATGGGGGAAAAATTTGAAAGAAACAAGCCAAGCAGTTTTTGAAAACATCACTAGTCACTCTTACAGTCGCCCTTGAACATGACACTTTGTATTTGAATACATTTTAATCCACTGAACCTCTACATTGAACCAATCCCCTGAGTTTCTTTACTCTTTTGGGTCACCCGAAGAAATTCACAGTGTCCACTACATCATCATGTTTTGGCCCATGTCATGTTTCTGCTGTTGTGCCTTAGTGTTCAAGGGAAGTATCTTCCTCGAGAGTCAACCATCACAAATTTCCCGTTTCAATACCCGTGTCAGTCCATGTTCATTTGATCCACCAATTTACATATTTGTGTCTGTTTTGTGTCATTGATGGGGGATACATCAAGGCCCTCCTTTGACGAGTATGTTCCTATCGACTTCAACATATTATCTAGGAATTAGACCTAGAAACCAGTTAGTACCTTGGGACTGTCATGCCTCAATGGCAGGCCTCCTCGCTTCCGACAATGGGTTTACATCATTGACCCCTGATAGGATGATTCCATGAATGTTCGACTTCAACTCATCTATTCACATTCGCTGGAATGTACTAGTGTACATTGGGAATCATTGACATCAATGGTGATTTCCCTTGCACTTGTTAATGATTTACCTCATTGACCGGTAATCAAGTGGTTTCTGCCATGTTCGACATCAAGACATATATTCACATGGTTAGACTCGTACTGCATCGAGATTAGTAAGAAGACCCTAGGTTGAGTAATCACTCTGATATGTACTTTACCCAGGTTGCGATGGAGTTTCTCTTGAATATTGACACATATACTGTCACACAGATCCACTTTGTATTGGTCGTGGCTATGCCTTGTCGTCTCGTAGATCCACTGTGTATCCTTCGTGGCTATGATTAGTTCATTTCATGGAAGTATAGATCCACATTATATATTTGGTGGCTATACTCTTTGTTAATATAATTATGGATCCACAATGTATTTTATGGCGGCAATACCTTGAAAGTATTTATCACTCAAGCATAGGTATGCTTGCCTTGGGTTTGAAACATGTCATAAAATTTGTTTGATGGTTGTGTGCAGATTCTACCAGGTTCTTTGAGTTAGTACCCTTGCTCAGAAAAGTCTACGAAGTACTTCAGTCATCACGTCTTATGACTTCGCACAATGGGGGGAAATCTGTTACACATCAAAATTACTCACTCCAATGATGACCTATTGTTGTCATCGTCAGTGTCACAAGTGTTGCATTTTATCCTTAAGTGTCGCAAGAATCATACTGTCATATTGCCTATGTCGTGTCTCGAACGACATTACAAGAACACTTAAGTGATCCAAAATCGGATCCAGAAGCCTGACAGGGCTAAAAAAGGCTCAAAAATGAAAGTGCTCGGAATCTGACGAAACTAGCACCATTGCGTCCATCTTGTCTTCTTGATTCCAACCATATATTTACTTCGTCAAACGGGCTCCGTATGAGAAAGATATCGCGTTCTGTCAGAAAACCCAAACAGGAAAAAAAATGGATGACTGTACAGTCCGTACAGTGCCACGTGGCAGGATGACTGTACAGGCCGTACGACCGTACAGATGATGTGGTAGCTTCTGGTGATGACACGTGGTAGGTGATAGGGAGTATGACAGGTACAGTTGGACCAGTCAGAGGGTGACACATGTCACCACTATAAGGGTGACATGTGGCACAGGCTGACGTGGCATGGATGACATCAGCAGGTTGACTGGGCAGGTACGGTGACAGGTGGTAGAGTACGTGGCAGGCACATGAACGAATCAGAGATTGACAGGTGGCAGTTTTTTATTGGTTGTTGAGGTGCCACGTGGCCCAGTCATGGGCTGCCACGTGGCACCCTGTGGTTGGCTCTCGGGTTATGTAAAATTATATGGTCTCCACCGGGGTCGAACCCCCGACCTCTTCCGGGATGTGGACTGGCAGGACTGGGCTAATCGCCCGCCCCATGGGTGTTTCTTATTAACTATATGGCAATGTATATATTTAAGTTTAAACAAAGTTCCAGTCGGGGGCGGAAAGGGCTGGGGCTTAGCCCTAGCCCGTGGACTATTCATATGCCCTAGCATAGAACCAAGCGACCGAGTGAGCGCGGGGGTCACGATAGGGATCAGCCCTCGGATCTCGGGCGGATCCCATAGGACTAGGAGCTGTCCATCAAAAAAGGCACGCAGGTAAGCTGTTAGCTCCGGTCCTATGCCTACGCCGAAGACCAGGAGCCAGGGACAGGGGG